>APFE031343111.1:0-62948 GCA_000404065.3 Pinus taeda
AACCGAGACTACCAGCTTGATTTTTCATTATTTTCCTTTCAATGTTACAATACATATTTATACATGCCGAAGCATCCAATACCATGGACTGAAAACCATCGCGTCCAAAACCATGGACCGAAAAACCATACTTAGGTTCGCCCAACCTAATATAGGGTCCAAAAAAAAATTTCTCAGGGCGCTGCCCCGAACCCCGTAGAGGGGAGCTACCCACTCCCCTCAAACCCCCCGGTTCACTACGTAGGTTAGTCGTGGAAAGAATATAACACAACCCAACAAGGATGACCAAGGGAATTAGAAAACCATCTCCAATTCCCCTCTCTTGTGGAACCAATTGTAACCAGTGGAATGACACTAATCAAACCCCATGGATGACTCACACCCTTGCAAACATCTATAAATTGATCTCCCATCCAAGAGATCAGGAGGTTGGAATGTTGTGAATTGCCAGTAAGTGTTGATAGTTTGTAATTGAGGAGAGAGCATTGTATTCTTGTTGGTGTGATCTTGCTATTTCATGAGGTGAAGAAGGATTGAAGCTGGAAGGATAGCACTGGATCAGACAACGAGGTTGTAATTCTCCTTTCTATTAATAAAGCTCTTCAATTTTTCTCCCATATGATTGTGCAATTGTGAATGCTATCATTTTGTTCATTATATATCTAATTATGTAATGTTTATGTTGTAATAGATCATGATGCTTTGACGGTTCTTTGTTGCTGTACTTGTGCAGGTACTCTCCAAGCGTGTTAAGTATGGGGAGGAGTTGCAGGATCTGCCAAAGGAGAGAGAGAGATCAAGCAAGGGATTAAATGGAAGTTCTAGGTTGGTTCCACCATCTATCTCTTACTTGTTACACTTAGGAAAAATCATTGAATTGCTTTAAATTGTTGTTTCTAGGGTAGCTGCCAAACCTAGAGGGTTAGTCAATCGACAAGACACTAATTTTCCTAGAAACAAATTGGCAACTCCGCTGGGGAATGAACAAATGTTTGTTTGTTGTTATTGCTTGTTTTATGTTCAATTTGATAAAATATAGACAGAGTCTGAAGCTAGCCAGGTAGATTTCGAACTGCTTTTGCTTTGTAACTACATAGTAGATGAATGCTACTTCAGTCAATCTCTAGTTTAGTTTATGAATCAAACATTTGACTTGCAAGCACATCCAGATGCCCTTTTGGTAGCTCAGTAACCTCTCAAGACATTCCATCATACTTTTCTCATTATTGTTCATCAAAACCAAACTTGATTTCATTGAAAACTGCTCCACATTTGAGCCAAAAACCTTTTCAGTTGCGCTTCCTAGACCATCGCACTGTCTTCCACTAGGTTCTCGTATGCATCCCACCTCCCAAGTGTAGAAAGTGCGATGCATCTCAATTTCTGTGAAGCCTAGGTGCGATGATTGACTGAACCCTTTTTCCATCTAGAAATTGAGGGTTTTTGACTCGTTTTTAGATTTGTTTGGTTGTTTTGTTGAATATGAACAATGTCTCTTCAATGAAGCTTACTTGCATCACTTAATTCAGCCCCACTTAGACTAGGATTGTATTACTTTATCATTTGCAATCTTTAGTCGAAAGTTGTTTTTCTTGTCGATTGATCTTTGTCGAAAGAAGTGTCATAAAGTCATTCCTCTTTCGAATTATGAATTGTCGTAAAGTCTTCATTCATTAAAGATCAATTGATTTATATGTGCATATGATTTGTCTTTTCATTTAAAGTGTTGTATTTCTTCATCTCTTTAAAATCGAAAGTGTCATAAAGTCTTCCTTTTCATTTAAGAGAAATTGTTGTAAATCGTCACTTTTATTAAAAGAGATTTTTGATTGTTTGTGCATTAATTTTCCTTTCTGTATCATTCACATTAAGGGAAAATGAAAAGAAATACATGCATTTTGCATTATTCATATTAAATTTTGTGAATGCTTGATAGGAATAGCTAGGGAAATTGATTATATGTGCTCTTTGCTCTTTGTCAAAGATCTTATTGCTCTATCCTTTAGTAGCTAAGGTTTTCATTATTCAAACTAAATCAAAAGTTTGTTTATCATGATAGTTGCATTTTAGGAATTGCGAACATACATCGTGTGATGAACCTTCAAATGCAAATTTTAAGCAATATCAACTTAAAATGAACCTCAATTAACTTAACAATGCTTTGGAATCTAATGCAACACATTTAGAGGTCTAGGCTAGAGACATGTTCCAGCATCGTTAAACCTAGTGGCTATCGTCTTCATTGAAGGTTGGGTGATTCCTCCTCTTTGATATGACAAGTTCTAGCACAAACTTGTGCTCCCTGTACCATCACGTATATATTGGGAGACCCCAGTAGGCTTAAATCCTTTATCCATAGGAAACTGAGTCTTCCACCTTATCGATCACAATGCACTGAACACAACATTCAGGGATTGACTGCCATACATAAGTCCTTGGTAATTTCTCTTTAATTTATCACCAAGGTGTATATCGCTGTTTTGTGATTGGTTTGGTAATCCCTTTGTCTAGATTTTCCAGAGTAGTCACTTTCGTTCCTTTTCGACTCTCTAAAAGAAAATGTCCATCTGAGCACTTGTCCTTTCAGGCTCATTAAAAATAGAAGGAGACTAGAGTCATCTTTAGATTTTTCTCGCCTCTTTAAAACTGAAAAACAAAAGTTGTGTCTACAGTGTCGTTCAAATTAATTGACCGCGAATATCCCTTTTCCTTAGTTGATCTTAGGTTGGAACATATGGCGACAAATCTCGAGTCCACTGATCAAGGAATTCCTTTTGATGGGAATCCTAGTCCTTTTCCTTTTTTCAGAAATATTGGTGCTCCATATATGGCTACATTGTCCCTTCCAGGATTTACCATTGGCCTACCAGTATGGTTGTTTTCAACCTCTTTGGTTCAAAATGTCATGATTTCTCCGCAATCGAGTACACCTCCAACTGGAAAAAATCAACCTCCAGTTGATCTTAGAGTTGACCCTTTACCTTCTTCCTCGGTTGTTTCTTCCTCCCCTTCTTCCTCTTCGCCTGATGAAAGTATTGGTACTAGTAACCAAGTGGCTAAGAAGAAGAAGAAAGGGAAGAAGAATAAGAAGAAGAAAATTCAGCAGGGGGGTAACCAAGCAGTGATTGCTTTGAATGCAACCACTGATGAGAAACCATCCGTTAAGCCACACAAAGTTCGATATCCATGCATAATTTGTGTGGGAGACCATCTTCATCGAAATTTTCCTTACATTCCTCGGATCTTGGAAGAATGGTCTTCCCATTCACACCATCCTGTGTCATCAACCTCTGGAGATCATGTTGGTAACACACCATCAACTAATGATAGTAAAGTTCATGGACAGAAGGGAAAGGTCAAGTTTCCATGTAGGTTATGTGAAGGGAATCACCCCATTCTCCTTTGTCCCTATCTGGATGAAGCCAAGAAAGTGTTGGATAACCGTCCTGCTTCACAACAGTGACTTCCTTCTAGTTACAGGAAACTGTCCCTAAATCCTTCACTAGTTGATAAACCGACTGACCAAAATCAACTGTCGGTCAAAACCACTCTCTCTGAACGTGAATCCAATGAGTCTATACCCGACCCAAATCAACAAGTCGAGGAGAAAGTTGACCTGATTTCACCTTTAACAAATCATACCTTTTTCGAAGAGGGTGAAAATGATACCAGTCAAGTTCTTTTTGTTACTTCGGATTCTAACGAGCTTGGGGGAAATCCGCCTGTTCCATCAAGACAGGAGGAAAATTCTCCAGTTCTCATAACTCAAGGGGTTAATTCTCCCATTTCTATGGTACCCCCTCCAAGTAGTCTAGTCACTTCCTTTGATTGGAATCGATTGGCAGGATTCCGCCTTTACTTATTATGTGCCTTTCCAGATCATAGTACAAGTTTGTAAAATGATTGTATCTGGCACTATTATAAATGAAGGTGCATCAATGATTATCATTTCCTCAACTGCTTGGAAAGCACTCGGTTCGCCACCGCTTGTGCCTGTTACATAGAATCTATTGGGCTTTAACAAAGGAACCAGTCGACCGTTAGGGATCCTTCCTCAATTACCTATCACTTTGGGATGAAAAACCGTTTATTTGAACGTGATGGTAGTCCCAGGACCTTTAGATTATAATTTACTTCTTGGGCGTGACTATGTTTATCGCATGGGAGCTATTGTTTCAACACTCTTTCAAGTGATTTGTTTCCCGCATGAAGGCAAGATTGTCACCATTGACCAACTTTCATTTCCCGGTCCAAATATGGCTCCTAGTCATCCATCTTCCCGAAATGGTCCTTTTGTACCAATGGTATCATCCCCGCCATGGGTTAATTATGTGGCAACCTGTTCCATACCTACATCGTTTGATGATCAATTCAGTGATTTTGTACATTATGTACTGGGGGCATTGGAATCAGATATCTCCTTCATGACCACTTATCAGTTCTGAACAAGGAGTCCGAGGATAGTTCATTTTCTTGTGTCAACCTCTTTAAAAAATGAAACAAGGAGACCAAGGATAGTTCGTTATCTTGTGTCAACCTCGTTAAAAAATGAAACTAGGGGTATGAGGAAAGGTCGTTGTCTTGTGTCAACCTGGTTAAAAAGTGGAACAAGGAATCTGAGCAGAGTTCCTTGTCTTGTGTCAAGCTCATTAAAAAATGAAAGAAGGACCCATGGAGCAAAGTTCCAAGTCGAGTCTTTGATTAGATCTCGTAAAATCCCAGTCGAGTCTTTCACTTGATCTCATAAAAGAACCTTCATTCCATCCACCTGATAGCCATGAGTAGTCTACATAGGTGAATGTAATGAAGCTTGGGAGGCATGCACGTAATGGTAAAGATAAGTTTCCCTATAGGTTATGTGATTGGTCTACCACACCATTCACCTTTGTCTATCTGGGCGAAGCCAAATAGGTGTTGGATAACCGTCCTGCTTCATCGTAGTGACTTCCATCTGGTTACAAGAGACTCTCCCTTTCATCAAAGCTGAGGGCATGCAAACCAACTCAAGCATAATTTTTCATTTCAAGCTTGTGTAAACATGAAACTGAATCCAAGCATAGTTCCCTATGGTTCAAGCTTGTCTAAAAATGAACCCATTTTCAATTTTTAACCCTTGTGATTGCCATTCTATCAGCCTTTTGAGCCTTGGTTGTGTTCATCCCATCGCCACCATCCCTTTGGCCGATCATACGCTTTCACTTGGTTGTTTTACCCTTTCTGAGGAACAATTGCAATGAGTGGTCTTATTAGCCAGCCTCTTCACATAAATCAACATGTTTTGAGAAGTTCCAACATCACTGGAACCAGTTGCTACCTTAGACACCACTCCGTTCCTCAAAATAGAGTCCTATTTAAACTTCTTTCAGACTCTCTAAACATGAAAATATAGTCAAGCGCTTATATTTTCCGGCTCGTTAAAATATTGGAAACAACATCCCTTTTGTATTATTTTATCCTTTTTTGGACCTGAGGGATTACTTTATGAAAAAGAACTTATAGAGTTTCCCTTTCGTCCCTTTTCAAACTCTTTAAACATCAAAAGGACTGAGTTATCCTTGTCGTTAAACTCATTAAAATAATAGCGACAAACTTGTCCATCTATACAAGATCGAGTTTCATTGTCGCTAGACTCGTTAAAAGCTAAAATAGTGACGGGTTTGCCCGAAGGGCGAATTATAGAAAAGCATATGTTATCCTCCTCAAGCTTGACAAAAATAAAGAGGCACTGGTCAGCAATGACTGGGGAAAAAGGGGAAAAACTTGAAGAGTTTATGGTAGCAAGACGCTCTAGAACATGACACTTTCACTTCATCTCCGTGATTGAGTTGGGTTGGGTTATTCCATTCACGGTCATCATACATTTTTTTGGGGTTAACGCTACCAATTCATCTCAGTGTTGCTGACATGTTTAAGAGAAGTCATCCAGTTAATGTCTTATACACTGCAATACCTCTAACCTTCATTTTTCATGACCGCCATTCCCGAACCTTGTGTCGTTAGTTCATTTTCACCTCTAGAAATCATTTGCTTTGTTTCATGTCGTAGATGTGGGATACATCAAGGCCTTCCAACAACGAGTTGCTTCTTGTCGACATCAGCTCATTATCCAAGAAGTTGACTTAGCAACACCCTTTCAGTGATTTGAAGCTTGTTTACATCAATGGCAAGTTTCTCACTTCCGGCGACAGGTTGACATCAGTGGCCTTCAACCGAAAGATTTTGTGTGGTGTTCTACATCGGATCATGTATTCACACCATCTGAATTGTATTGTAGTACCTTGAGGACCATTATCATTATCGGTGATCCCTCTCGCGTCTGTTAACAACTCACATCATTTAGCTGGTAATCAGGCGATGTCTTTCCATGTTCGACTTCATAACATCTCTTCACGTGGTTTGACTTGTACATCGAGTGAAGATTGAACGAATTTGAAGACCCCAGATATAGTTTCATCCATCTGGGCTGTGATATATTTAGGGATATTAAAATGTCAAATGTATAAAGGCTCTACACAGATGGTCATCCTAATCATGGATAATGAATCTATATCTGTAGAATCACCAGTCTATATCTGCGGACGACTATCTGATCTATGTACATGAAATGGAATTTACAAAGCTGAGCATGGGAATGCCTCCCTCATCTAGATCATGAAAATCATATTATGATGATGTATTGTATTGTAACTTATGTAGGTCACCTTCCAGTTCAAAACTTCGGATCCTCATGATAAAGCATTTCACTGACATGAATATTTACGACCTCATGCTTTAGGGGGCAACTGCTATAGACATATTTGGGCACATCAACCCCAAACTTATATGTCAATGAACTAGGACTGATCAACCCCTAAAAGATTTGTTTCATACCCTAAAGGAACTTAGTCATATGAGTGCATCACTCCCCAAAAGCTCCACTTCATAAATCATCCAGAAAGAGCCTAAATTGGACCATACTGACTACTCCACTGATAAACTGCGATGCATACTGACTGGTACATTGTCAAGGTGTGATGCGTACTGTTTAGGCCTTCTATAGGGTGCGATGGGTGAGGATGGACCAATTTCCGGGACAGTTTGTTAGTTGGTTGCTCATGGAATCTTCTAGAAACTTTTGTTGTGCCACTTGCCTCTCTGAATTCACCCAAGGATGACCAAGCAAATTAGGAAACCATCTCCAATTTCCCTCTCTTATGGAACCAATTGTAACAAGTGGAATGACATTAATCAAACCCCATGGATGACTCACACCCTTGCAAACATCTATAAAAGGATCTCCCATCCAAAAGATCAGGAGGCTGGAATGTTGTGAATTGCAAGTAAGTGTTGATAGTTTGTAATTGAGGATAGAGCATTGTATTCTTGTCAGTGTGATCTTGCTATTTCATGAGGTGAAGAAGGATTGAAGCTAGGAGGATGGCAATAGATTAGACAACTAGGTTGTAATTATCCTTTCTATTAATAAATCTCTTCAAGCTTTCTCCCATATGATTGTACAATTGTGAATGCTATCATTTTGTTCATTATATATCTAATTTTGTAATGTTTATGTTGTAATAGATCATGATGCTTTGACGGTTCTTTGTTATTGTACTTGTGTAGGTACTCTCCAAGCGTGTTAAGTATCGGGAGGAGTTGCAGGTTCTTCCAAAGGAGAGGGAGATCAAGCAAGGGATTAAGTGGAAGTTCCAGGTTGGTTCCACTATCTTTCTCTTATCTGTTACACATAGGAAAAATCATTGAATTACTTTAAACTATTGTTTCTAAGGTAGTTGCCAAACCTAGAGGGTTAGTCGTTCAACAAGACACTAATTTTCCCAGAAATAGGGGATCAAAGGAAGAGGTTTGAAGAAGAGGAGAACCTTGCTCTTGCAAACAAGGGTAGAGAAAGGCCAAGAAAGGACCAAGCAAGGGGTGCTCTTCCAAGGGTGAGAAGAAGAAGGATCCAAGCAAGGATAATTGCCTTGCATGCCATATGCTAGGTCACTATTTTATCCAATGCCTGAATAAGAAGAAGGGCAAGAAAAAAAAAGATTGTTGCTATCATAGAGATGGACAAGTTTGCAACACGGTTCAAGAATGAGTTTTCGCTCATTGCTTGTTTCTCAAGTTTAGTTGCCACTAGTGTTTGGTACATTGACAGTGGGGCTTCTTGCCACATGACGAGAGTCAAAGAGTATTTCACCAATGAAAGAGAAGGAGTTGGATTTATACATAGATCTTGAAGATAATGCTAAGCACCATCCAATTGCTATTGGCATGACTGAGTTTCAAAGGGAGTGTAACAAACCCTTGTTGGTGGAGGGTGTGTTATATATTTTGGGTATGACAAAGAACCTGATCTCAATTTCTACCTTGGAATACAAGGGTTACATCATGACCTTTGAGGAGTGTAGAGTATATATTTAACCCAATAACTCCAAGACAATGAATGTAATAGGGGTCAAGAAGGGTAACTTGTTTCGATTTCCATTTGAGCCAACACGTGCAATGGTAAGTCGTATATAAGGTATAGGAGAATTATGGCACATGTGGATGACTCATTTTCATCAAATAGCACTTAATATGCTCAAGGAGATAATGATGGGGCTGCCAGAACTGAAGGTCATGCAACATGAGTTGTGTAAGGGTTACGCACTGGGTAAATATGCCAAGGCCAATATTCTAAGCAGTGACACTACGACCAAAGGGATTTTTGATCTAGTACATTCATACATGTGTGGGCCCATGTTAACAATATCCTTGAGTGGGTACCAAAGTTATGTGACCTTCATTGATGACTTCTATAGGAATACATGGATATTTTTTTAATGAAAAATAAGGACGAGGTCTTTAGTGTATTCAAGGATTTCAAGGCTCTAGTTGGGAATAAGACATGGAGGAAGATCAAAACACTAAGGTTGGATAATGGAGGTGAGTACACCTTGAATTCCTTCAAGGACTTATGTGATCAATAAGGTATCAAGAAGGAATGATTGTTTCGTACAACCCTCAGAAAAATGGGGTTGCAAAATGGATAAATAGAGCTATAGTTGGAGAGGCCAAGGCCGTGCTCCATGACCAAAATCTACCTTTTTCTATGGGTAGAGGCCTGCAATGCTACCGTATACTTGCATAATAGAATCCCACACAAAGTGTTGGGAATATTGACACCAGAGAATGCATTTATAGGGAAGAAACTAGATTTGGGACACATTTGCATCATTGGGTGCTTTGTGTATTGCCATGTTCTCGAGGAGAAATGGACCAAGTTGGATGCTATTACACAAAAATGTATCCTCGTGGGGTACAACAAGACTTCAAAAACCTATCATGTTTACATTCATTCTCTCAAGAAGATAGTAGTGTGCAAGGATACAAAGTTTAAAGAAGAGAGTGCTCTTCGGAAGTATGATAGCATGAGTTCTTCTATAGTTGAGGTTCTAAAAGAGTAAGCACCAAAGGTTTAGTAAGTGCATATTCCTCTAACTATGGTTATGTAGTTTGGTTAGAAAAGTGAGCAAGACAAGGGAAGGGATCAAGATTAGGAACATGGGATTCCTCAAACCTAGCCTCAGACTCCAAACACAGGGAGGAAACAGGCCAAGTGGTCAGAGCAGACATTAAGAGAGGCCCTAGAGTACATTGGTGCTATGAGATATTCAATCAAACAAAGCAAGGCTCCTCAACAATATTATAGGTATATGGTGTTGATGAACGAATTGATTGAGGTTGAAGTTGTCAACTTTCAAGAGGCATCCGAGCATCAAGTGTGGATGGATGCCATGGTGGAAGAGTATTCTTCAATTATGAAGAACAACGTATTGGAGGTTGTGTCACGAACAGTGGGAAAGTCAATCTTCCACTCGAGATGGGTGTACAAGATCAAGCATGTTGCAGATGGTAGCATGGAGAAGTTCAAAGCCAATTTTGTGGATGGGAGATTTTTTGTAGAAGGAAGGGATCGATTATGATGATACCTTCACTCCAGTATCCATATACTCATCCATCAGGGGTATCATTTCTATAACAATGTAGATGGGTTAGAGGATTAACCAGAGGGACATGAATATGACCTTCCTCAAGATATGGTCAATAATTTTAACCTACATCAACATCATCATCAATATGTACCACAACCCAGGTTAAATCTCCTAACCAGTGGTACTTACTCAACTAGTCACCATGATCTGGTGGGTACCTCACCTCATGGTACTCTGACTAGTTAAGGGTTTCCATCACCCATGGTTAAACCCTAGGGACACCCATGTACCAACTCCAAAGGCCTAACTCTAGGCTATGATGTTGAAAAGGAACCGACTCCATTGAGTGTTTGGACCTCAAGGACCATTCTCTCTAAAATGTTCATCCTTCATGCTATCTTACCAAGGCACCCACTTTATTGAGTGTCCAGGCCTCAATGACCATTCTTTCTTGAATGCCCACCCCTCATGCTATCTTACCTAGGCACCCACTCTTCTAAGTGTCTTGGCCTTAGGGACCATTATTTCTAGGATGCTTGTTCCTCATGCTATCTTACCAAGGCACCCACTCTATCGAGTGTTCGAGCCTCAGGGACCATTCTTTCTAGAATGTTTGTTCCTCATGTTATCTTACCAAGGCACCCACTCTATTGAGTATCTGAGCCCTAGGGACCATTCTTTCTATAATGTTCATCCCTCATGTTATCTAACCAACAGTTTGGGCCATGCTCTTGTTTTCATCAATAGTCTGAGCCATGTCCCTATTGCCCACCCATCAATAGTCCATGACATGCTCATGTTGTCATGAACAGTCAGAGCCATGCCCCTGGTTTCCACCCATCAAAAGTATGGGCCATGCTCCTATTCTCATCAACAGTCCAAGCCATGCACTTTTTGTCCACCCATCAACAGTTTGGCCATGCTACCATTGTTATCAATAGTATGAACTATGCCCTTGTTTATGTCACATCAATGCTCCCTCACTGATAGAGGAGTTCTCCAACAATATGGATCATACTCCTATTTTCACCAATAGTTTGAGCCATACCCTTGTTGGCCACACATAAATAATATGTGCCAAGCTCTTGTTGTTACCAATAGTCCAAGGCATGCCCTTGTTGATGTCGCATCAATGCTCCCTCTCACTAATAGAGGAGTTCTCCAATAACATGGGTCATGCTTCTATTGTCACCAACAGTCTGAGCCATACCCGTGTTGTCCACCCATCAACAGTCTAGGCCAGGCTCTTGTTGTTACCAATAGTCTGAGCCATGCCCTGTTGATGTTACATCAATGCTCACACTCACTGATAGAGGAGTTCTCCAATAGTCCAAGTCACACTCCTATTGTCAGCAACAATCTGAGCCATACCCTTATTTTCCACCCATCAATTGTCTAGGCCAAGCTCCTATTATTACCAATAATCTAAGACATGTCCCTGTTGATGTCACATCAATGCCCCCTCTCATTTATGGAGGATTTCTCCACTAGTCCAAGCTTGTCTCTAAAGTATACAAACTTGACTTGAGATAGAGGCTTTGTGAGAATGTCAGTCATCTACTGATTAATGGAGATATATTGGAGACTCACTACTCCCTTCTATACCATATCATGAATGTAGTGGTACTTGATACCAATTTGCTTCAACCTGCCATACAACTTTGATTGTCACATAATATCATGGTCGATTCCAACACCTACTCAAACATTCTTGTTAGAAATTAATTAACGAAGAAATGAAACACATACAATATTGTACAAACAGAAATACATAAACAGATTAAATAAGAGGGACACAAATATACATGGTTCCCCAATTTTGGCTATGTCCATGGAGAAACAACCAGTCCTTCCTTTTATATTATCTAGCAAAATGAAGAGATACAACCTACAACAAATCCTTTGTAATTTCCTCTTCGTTCTCACACAATCTCCTTTCCCTTTCTAACTCAGAGTAATAATACCCAACCATGATACAATTTCCTCATATAAAGTGAGGGTTTCCATCTAGGGGAAAAAAACCCTAAATTAACATAACTTCTATTGTCAGATCATCCGCCTAATGAACAACCCAAATTGACTGTGAAATTACAATATTTTAGAAGGCAAAATTTCATCTATTTTTAGCTTCAGGGGTGTTTCCCCTGAACCCTCGCCAGGGAGGGGCTCCAAACATGCACTCACCCCCCTTGTACTCCTCAGGCAACAATAGTGGGGGGGAAGTCCCCCCCTCATCGAGAATTGGGATCCAAACGCAACTAAAACAATACCTTTGAATCAGGAAGATAATCAGGCTCAACATCCAACAATCTCCCACTTGGAGGCTGATTATATCAACTTAATCGTTGCTTTACTTGTTGGAGAATGCTTCCACTTTGGACCTAAATGCTTCTTATCTTCATCATCATACTTGAAGACCAATTGAAACTAAGCATAATCTCAGTTTCTCACTGGCTACAACTTTTGTTAATATGTCTGTAGGATTCTAGCTAGTGTGTGTTTTTCCAACTTCAATTGTCCATCTTCCAACACTGACCGTATGAAATGGTACTTAAGTTTTATATGTTTAGCCTTGGAATGAAATGTTGAGTTCTTTGCAAAATGAAGTGTACTCTGGATGTCTCTATATAACCTGTAAATCTCTTGCTTCTTGCCCAATTCATCCATAAACCTTTGTAACCAAATCATTTCTTTACTAGCCTCTGTAGCAACAACATACTCTACTTTCGTTGTTGAAAGTATGACAATGTTTTGAAATTTTCAAACCCAACTGAAAATTGTTCTACCTACAGTAAACACATACCCTGTTGTGCTCCTCCTATTATCTCTATCACCTGTCACATCTTCATCAACATATCCCTTTAGAGAAATGTTTGAACCACCAAAGCATAATGCTTGATTTGTGGTACCTCTCAAATACCTTAGAATCCACTTTACTTCCATCCAATGCTCTTTTCTTGGATTGTTCATATACTTGCTTACAACTCCCACTGCTTGTGTAGACCAGTGCATACATTAGGCTTCCAACTGTTGATGCATATGGAACTTTACACATATAATCCATCTCTTCCTGAGTCTTGGGACACATCTCCATAGTTTGAAATGGCTAGCCAAAGGTGTACTAACTGGTTTTGTATTCTGCATATTAAATCTTTCCAACACCTTTTCTTTGTACTCACTCTGAGGCAATCTTAATTTGCAATTTTTCTTGTCTCTAGTTATTCTCATACCAAAGATTTGTTTTGCAGCAACCAAATCCTTCATTGCAAATGAATTTGCCAATTTTCCTTTTAGCACATTTATTTCTTGCATGTTAGACCCTGCAAAAAGCATGCCATCTACATACAATAACAATATAATATAGCTTTCATCATTTTTCTCTTTAAGATAAACACAATGGTTAGAGTGACATCTAGTATAACCTTGTTTAGACATAAACATGTCAAATTTTAGATACCACTGCCTTGGAGTCTGCTTTAAGCCATACAAGCTCTTCTTCAATTTGCACACTAACTTCTCCTTCCCTTTGACCTCATACCCTTGTGGTTGTTGCATATATATTTCTTCCTCCAAATACCCATGGAGGAAGGTTGTCCTTACATCTAACTTCTCAAGATGCAAATCTTCTGCTGCCACTAGGCTTAAAATAGTTGAAGTCATTTTAACAACAGGAGAAAAAATTCCATCAGAGTATATACCTTTATTTTGTGCAAATCCCTTCACCACAAGTCTATTATTATACCTCTGTTTACCTCCATCTTCTTCTTTCAACCTGTAAACCCATTTATTCTGCAATGTTGTTTTACCAGCAGGAAACTTGACTAAGTCCCAAGTATGGTTCTGCATCAAGGAGTCTATCTCTTCTTCCATGGCTTGCGCCCACTTTTTCCTAGTTTTTACCTTCATTGCTTTTTCATATCTTTACGGTTCACCAAAATCAATCAACAATATATAATATAATGAAGGAGAGTATCATTTAGGGGGTCTATTTATCCTGGTGATATTCTAACACTAGTTTCAGGTGTTTGAGGTGTTTGTTGTTGTTGTTGCTAATCATTCTGATTTTCAGGCACCTTTACTTTTCTTGTGATCTCATCAAGCATTGTGTATTCTTTGTTTTCATCTTCTTGTTTCTTTCCCCGCATTTGATCCTTACACGAGACCTTTTAATTGAATATGACATCTCTGCTCCTAATGATTTTATGATTTTCATAATCATATAAGCGATAACCAAAATCATTTACACCATATCCAATAAAGGTACATTTCTTTGATTTTGCCTCAAGATTTGTTTTGTTTTGTTTATTGATGTGGACAGAGGCTTCACAACCGAAAGTATTTAAAAATGAGTAGTTTACCTTTTTACTTGTCCATGCCTCCTTTGGAATACCACCATCCAAGGAACTTGAAGGCCCTATGTTTATTAGATACACAACATTATCTACAACATCTACCCCAAATTGTAAGGGCAATCCTGCATGCAATCTCATGCACCTTTCACGCTTCATGATTGTCGTGTTCAGCCTTTCTGACATACCATTTTCCTGTGGTGTTCTTGGAACTGTCTTCTCTCTGCAAATTCCATGCTCTGAACAATAGTTATCAAACTCTTTATTGTAGTATTCACCTCCATTGTCTGATCTAGGACACTTCAACTTCTTTCTTGTCTCGTTCTCAACCAAATCTTTCCATTTCTTGAAAGTATCAAATACATCAAATTTATTTCGAATACAATAAATCCAAGTTTTCCTAGTTGCGTCATCAATAAAAGTAACATAATAGCGAGAGCCACCGAGAGATGATACCTAAGAAGGTCCCCATACATCTGTATGCACAAGCTCTAGTTTTTCACTCTTTTTTTCCTTCCCAACTCTAATAAATTTGACTCTCTTTTTCTTTCCATAAACACAATTTTCACAGAAATTCAAATCAACATGCTTCAAACTTGGAAACAAATTTCTTGAGTGAAGAATTTGCATCCTTGTCTCACTCATATGCCCAAGCTTATGATGTAAGAGTGTCGTATATGATCATGTGGAGGTTAAATCATAACATAATTAGAACTATTATTGCATAAATACAATGTACCAACATTTTGTTCTTTTGCTATTATCAAGGCTCCTTTAGTGACCTTCCAAGTTTTGTCTATAAAAGTAGTTACACAACTTTCACATCCCAATTGCCCTCTTCAAATTAGATTTAAACAAATTTCTTGAGTGAAGAATTTGCATCCCCTTCTCACTCATTTGTCTAAGCCTATGATGTTAGAGTGTCGTATATGCTCATGTGGAGGTTAAAGCATTAACATAATTAGAAATATTATTGCATAAATACAATGTACCAACATTTTCTCCTTTTTTCTATTATCTAGGCTCCTTTAGTGACCTTCCAAGTTTTGTCTATAAAAGTAGTTACATAACCTTCACATCCCATTTTCCCTCTTCAAATTACAATTTTTTTTTTATATATAGATCTAGAACATGCCTTACCTCCTTCAATAGCCATTGGTTTCAATTCTGTTGATTTATAAAAACCTTACCCATTCCAACGATTTTACAGGGCTTATCATCACCTAGACGAACCTGTCCAAAATCTCCTTGAACATAGTCATGAAAATGTTTCCTATCAGGTGTGGCATGGAATGAGGACCTTGAATCTATCACCCAGCCATCAATAATATTCACTAATTAAGGAATCAAAGCATATTGCATCACATCACATGTCACATTTTCTTTATGATTGTTCTCTTTTTGTCCATCTCCTTCTTTTCCCTTCTAAGATTTACAATCTTTCTTCAAGTGTCCTTTCTTCCCACATTTCCAGCACACTATCCCTGATCTGGATTTGGATATGCCTTTTCTTGACTTACTGTGATTTCCTGGGCTCCTTCCTCTTTCCATTTTTCTTCCCCTAATCTCTGCAGTCAAAGCATTACTTGGTGTCTCACCGAAGCTTTTCCGTCACATTTCCTTGCTAAAGATGGCACCAACAACATCATCAAACTTTAAAGTACTAGATACAGAGACATAGCTATTAATGGCCATAACTAAACCATTCCAACTTTCTAGTAATGAGCACAAAACAATATATCCCTAACTTCATCATCAAAATTTACCCCTACAGAACTTAACTAACTGGTAACCATTATTAAACTCATTTAAATGATCAACAACGGATCCACCTTCTGACATCTTCGTATTAAACAAATGCTTTATAAGAAATACCTTATTCAAGGCTAAGGCTTTTTCATATAGTTTTTCCAACGCCGGAATTAAACCTTTTGTTGTCATTTCCTTTGAAATGTTGAATGCCACCAATGCTGCCAGACACAACTGTATTATTCCTAGTGCCTTTCTATCGAGAATCTCCCATTCTGCGCCCGTCATACTTGTCGACTTCTTTTGTTTTCCACTCAATGGTAGTTACACATATTTATGATATAGATAATCTTACATATGCATCTTCCACAACTAGTAGTTTTGGCCATTAAATTTATCTAACCTAAACCTATCATCTTCCACCATTGTTCCCACTCAAACTAGGAACCCTTCTCTCCTGCGAGTTTATCAGCCGAATAAACCTTTGTCTCTAATACTAGTTGTTAGAAATTAACTAACGACGCAATGAAACACATACAATATTGCAGAAACACAAACACAAAAATGCATAAAACAAGAGAGACACAAATATACGTGGTTCACCCAATTTGGGCTACATTCACTGAGAAACAACTAGTTCTTCCTTTTATATTATCTAGCAAAATGAACATATACAACCTACAATAGATCTGTTGTAATTTTCTCTTCGCTCTCACACAATCTCCTCTCTCTTTCTCACTCATAATAATAATACCCAACCATAATAAAATTCCCATATATAAACCGAGGGTTTCCCTCTAAGGAAAGAAACCTTAAATTAACATAACTTCTACCGTTAGATCACCTGCCTAATGAAAGACCCATATTGACTACGAAATTAAGTATTTTCAAGGAGAATTTTCATCTATTTTTAGCTTTGGGGGTGCTATCCTCGAACCCTTGCCCGGGGGGGGGGGCTGCTCCAAACATGCAATCGCCCCCCCGCCCCTATACCCCCTAGGCAACAATAGTGGGGGATAAAGCCCCCACACACCCCTCCGTTGAGGATTGGGATCCAAACGCAGCTAAAACAAGACCTCTGAATCAAGAAGATAATCAAGCTCCACATCCAACAATTTTGACAAGCAATTTCTAAATCCAAACTGTGTCACAACAAACTCCATAGACTGCCATATATTCAACTTTAACAATACTAATTGCCACAAAAAATTGTTTCTTAATCATCCAAGAAACCATTGTTGATTCCAATCAAAAAAATCTGCTAGATGTACTCTTTACATCAACAACACTTTCGACCCAATTAGAGTCAGAGTATCCCAATAGTCTAAGCTCATTGCCTTCCATATACTTCAAACAATAATTAGCAATACCACAAGAGTATCGAATGATCATACATTGGCTTCATCTAAATTAATATATTCATGGCAAAGCAAATATTCAAACCAAGTTCATTAAAGAAATGATTTAATGCCTATCATCATCAAAATTTTGCAAAGAAGATTTCATCAGGGTTCCTTAATTCAATATCACATTCAATGGTCAACTCCCTCTTAATATGAGATGTATTCTACTATGATCATTTCTATCTCCCTTTGAAGCTAGCATATGTTTTTCTATTTACCCCTTTTTTGGTACAACATATCATAGTTGTTGCACAATTCCTTAAGGGCCTTCTTAAATTATGAGACTTCTTCAAAGTCTTGACAATTAGAGAAAAAACATGGTCTCCCTCTTACTCAAAGAATCTTCTATTCTCTCATCTCTAGTCACAGATAGGCATATTTCAAATTTGCTTATCTTCATGTTCCCCCTTAAGCCTAGATCTTCAAATCTCAATTTTGGGACAAATCCTTTTGTCACAAGCTTTGCTTTGTTCTTCCACTTCTTCTCCCTCTGTTTCTAGATCCATTGGCAACCTTCAAGACGTACTTGTAATCCTCACTAGGAGGCCATGGAAGAACAACTTTTGATAATAATTTTAGCTCCCTCTTGATCTTGGCCTTCTTGCATCAACTTCAGCCACAATGTCATCATGATTTCATATATTCCTTGCATGAACTAAGAGTTCTATCTTCAAAAAAAATGACCAATTCAAGATTTTGCTGCCTGCTAGGGTTTACAAAACCTATATTTTCAATTTCATAATCAAATGTCAGAATCCTAGATTTGAAATGCCCTTTCACATATCCAACATTGTCAACAATCAATCAAGAGTGTCCAATGTTAATCTTATTTCTCTAAATGGTTGAAGCAGTAGCATATTGTTCATAAGATATTGGCCTTCATTTCAATGTACAAAGAATAACTTCATCTTTCTTAAATAGTAGATGGAATATATATTTCTCGACATGAATACTTTCTCTGCAATAAAACCTTCAATGTCGTTAGTCATTTGTCTCCTAGACCTGTCATAGTGTAGGGTTTACAAATGACTTTGTCAAGAAATCCTTAGAACTTCTAAGCTTGAAGAGGGGGCCAACCTTTCCTTCTGAACTCAAGATATTTTATTCAACTAAGTGATCTTAAAAGAATCATTGTTAGATATTGCCATGCTTATTTAATTTATCAACTTGATATTTTGTGCTTAGGTAATCTTATGATAACTTCTCCCTCTTATGTGGTTGTGATCTGATCCACAACTTGCATAATGGAGGTGTCATTACTTTAAAGCATTAGCTTTACGATTCTTCTTGTAGGTTTGAATTCTCATGATAAATCCAATGTTGTGTAGTATCAATTCTTCCTTCAGACATCTCCTGGTCATGAGGTTCATAAAGATACGTAAGGTTGATATATTAATCCAAACTAAAACATTTTTTTAATGCCTTCCAGAAATTCACAAAAATATGACTTTGCTAGCATTTTTAGAGTGACATCATTTCATATCCTTATGAGATTAAGGGACTCGATACAATATTAAGATAAGCATCATCATTAATATCATAAACACCAACATCACAATCCTCCAAGTTAACCCTATTGACCTATAACAATAATGGCATCACTTAGTACCTCTGGTACACCATCAATATCAACTAGTCACCATGATCTGGTCGGCACCTCAACCTCATGGTATCTAGACTATTCCTTATTCAACATCACATGACTAGTGCACATAGTCCAAGTGAAACTTCAAATGGCCTTAACCAAGGGCGCATCCCAAAACATGCTCTCTCTAAATAGAGATTCGAGCAACTCTCTCTAAATAAGGATCTGAATATCTCTCTCACAAATTCAAGCATCTCTCCTAAAGATCCAAGTAACTCTCTTAAAGATACGAGCAAGATTTTAGGAGGCACAAACTAGCCTCTACCAAACCATTCTCCCTATTTATGGTCATAATACTTGACACAAGGATACCTTCCCTAATTTTGATCATAGTACTTGACATAGGGAGAAACTGATCATAGTACTTGACATAGGGAGAAAACATATCCACGATGTCATCATCTGCTTTGCTTCCTCTCAACCAGGGAGGCAATTTCCACAAGCCCAATCTTGTCTCGAAGGTGCAAAAACTTCCCTCTAGAAAGAGGTTTCGATAGAATATCAACTATCTACTCATTAATGGAGATATACTTGAGCTTCACCGTGCCTTTCATCTGTCATCATACAATCCTGCATGTAGCCTCTAAAGCCATACTGCTTCTCTGCTTTCCAATCCAACTGCAATATACTAGGCCATTGTAATACAAAGTGCGATAAATGTTTGCTTCATGCTCATAGTCATACGAAGCCTACACTAAAACAATATCCTGATGTACTCGTTTTGTCCTCAACAGTCTCTGCCCAATCTAAATTTATAGTTGTACTTCACTATTTGAGACAAATCTCAAAACACAACTGACTTTGCCATGACCAACTGTACCATGCTAGTATACCAACCATTTTACTGGGTCTATCACCACAACTACTTCCTTGTCATTTTGACTAGGTTCTCCCTCTCACACTGAGACATACCTTGTTGTGGTAATTTTGGTTGCTCCCTATGCCACTGCAACCTTTCAACATATTAGTTATCTAGCCTGATAATTCCAATGACAATCCATAATTTTAAACTTAGAGATCCACTTTCTCTAAAGCTAATACAAGGCTCTCTAACTTCTCCTAGAGGTGATTCTTTTTGCCACAATTACTCCCTTTGATACAAGTCCTTCAACTTTCATGAGAGACAAATCACATGAGATCAACCAAGCCTAGCATGTTTACTTGTAATAGCCTTCTTGTGAACATGTGCCCTTGATCTTTAGTTTTGCTAGTAGACATAAATCAACTCATTTCCTTGCATATGCTTAGATGTGATCTTCAACTTCCTTGCTTCACCAAATCTCTGATACAATGTTAAAAAATTAGATTGCAATGGATACAAGCACTATTTTCTGAACTATGGTAATTAATTGTGAATATATATTATAGTTCTTTTATCTTCATCAAGCAATCACACTTCAGAAGTTCAGCCAATAACCATGAAAGGAAAGTAGAGATCATAGTGTTGAAAAAATTAGGATATGTGAGATCACATGTGTAAGAAAGAGAGATAAGTGAGTGATATGTGAACGTATAAAATGAAAAGTTTCCAGTGCATTTTATACTCAAGATACCCAAGAGACATGCCTCTTTGTAAATTAGATCACGTTTCATTGTAAATCAAATTCTAGTAAGTATGCACATTTACATTTTTACTCATCTTTGTTAAAGTGTTGAAGAATACATAAATAATGGTGGTTAATAACTCATGGTAAGTATATTTATTTACATCTTGTTCCTTATCCCATCTTTTATGCAAATACTTGCTTAAATTATGGTCATTAGTAACTTATGGTAAATATGTTATTTACGTGAGAATGAGCTATTTTCAAGGATCTTAATTTTAGGTGCTTTTGTTGATTTCCTTACTTTTAATTTTCTTTTGTGTTTTTACATAGTATTATAAAAACATCAAGGATTATGAAGATTGACCATAGCTACATTTTTCAACACGTGCGAGGGATTCCCATGTGTGCAAGTTGAAGAGAGCACTGTATGGGATCAAGCAGGCTCCCCAGACATTGTATGTGTAGATTGACATTTATTTGTAAATTGTGGGCTTCACCAAGAGTGAGGCAAACCTGAACCTACACTACATTCAGGCAAAGGGTGAGCCTCTCATATTGGTGTTGTATGTTCATGACTTATTTTTCACATGGTTTGAGGAGCTCAAAGCGCACTGCAAGCGAGATCTTGAAAAAGAGTTCGAGATGAATGATTTGGGGTTGATGCACTACTTTATGGTTTGGAGGTGTGGCAGAGAGAGGGAAAGTTTTTCCTTAGACAAAGGAAACACACAATTATGATATTGAAGCATTTTAGGATGGAGGAATGTAAACCCATGGCTACGCCACTTGTGACCAACTAGAAGAAGATCAATACTTTTAGATCATAGGCAGTGGACCTTACAGTGTATAAAAAAATTATTGGCTCTCTCATGTATCTGGCCAACACCAAGCCAAAAATTTGTTTTGCAGTAAACACACTCAATCAATTTATGGTAGAGCCTAAGTGAGTGCATTGGATAGTTGTAAAGCATGTTTAGAGCTATCTTCGAGGCATAGTTGAGTATGTTAGAAAAATATTATATATGACAGAGAAATGCAAGACATATAATATGCAGAAAAACACAAACACATAAAACCAGAGAGACACAGATATACGTGGTTCACCCAGTTTGGGCCACGTCCACCTCGAACAACCAGTCCTTCCTTTCTATTATCCAACAAAATGAAGAGACACAACCTACAACAGATCCACTGTAATATCCTCTGTTTTCTCTCACAGTCTCACCTCTCTGTTTCTCATTCTAAGAATACACATATATTCTACAAAGTCAATACAATACCTTCATACAAAGAGAGGGGTTGCCTTCTAGGGCAAAAAACCCTAAACTAAACATAAGTTCTACCGTCAGATCATCCGCCTAATGAACGATCCAGATTGACTAGAAATTACTATAATTTTACAAGGCAATTTTACAGCTGTTTTTAGCTTCGGGGGCACTGCCCCCACACCCCCCCGCATGGAGGGGTGTACAATCTTCCTGGGGTATACATTCGGCTGAAACAAAGACCTCTAAATTTTGATGATAATCATGCTCCACACCCAACAAAGTATGGGTTGAGGTACACTAAAAAAGATAAAGTGAAGCTAGAGGGGCACATTGATGCAGATTGGGAAGAAAGTATAGCTGAAAGGAAGAGCACCTTTGGGTGCAGTTTCAGTTTGGAATTAAGAGTAGTCTCTTGGTATAACATGACACATAGGTCAATTACACTGAGTTTTGCAGAGGCTAAGTACATGGTTGCTAGTATGATGACATGCGAGGCTATTTGGCTTTGTAAACTCCTTGTTGGGATTTTTTTATCAACATTTGGAATCGACTGTCATTTGTTGTGATAATCAAAGTTGTATTAAACTCTCCGAGAATCCATTATCCATTACAAGTTGAAGCATATTGATATCAAGTACCACTTCATCAAAGATTGTGTGCAGAAGGAGGAAATAAAGTTGCAGTACATTCCCATAGATAAGTAGGTAACAAAAATCTTGACGAAAGCTTTGGTGAAGGGGGAATTTGTATTCTTCAGGGATAAGTTGGGTGTTGTGCATATTAGCTTCCTCGCTAAGAGGGAGTGTTGAGATTGTAGCTTGGAAGGTGATTATGCATCGATCAAATGCCATGGCACCTAGAAATTCACCTTAATTATCTTCTACGAAATTTAATTAATGAATTTCCTAAGTGAGGACTTTAGACAACAATTTAATTTAATTTTTGAGTACCTTTTTATAAAAGGGAAAATAAGTCAACAACAAATTAAGTTGTAGTCATTGATCTCAGTGAGTCGAGATCTAATCTTAACCATTGAGATTAAAGTTTGATCTTTTTAGTAACAGGTTTGAGCCAAAGGAGATGCACATTTGATTTGGCACAAGTTGGGATTCATTGGAGTGCGATATTTGGTAGAAAGAGCAAGAAAAGGATAGATTGATCTAGCTAGAGTGAGATTAGGGCAAAGAGAGATTAGTAGACAAGCTGAGTTTTCTCTTTGGCCAAGAGGCCAAGTTTCTTTGTATGTAGAAGTGTTCTACTAGGTTGCATGTGTGGGTCGTACAAGATCCGAGTGAGAGAAAGAGGACTGAGATATTTTGTTGGGTATTATTTACCGGAGCAAACTCATGTGTAACTGTTGTAAGAAAATATTTCTCCTAAAGCTTAATAAGAATCCCAACGTTTGTTGGTTTTCCCCACATTAGGGTTTCCAAGGTATATTTATGTTATTTTTTGTTACATGTGATTGCATGTGATTAGTTTTGAGTATTTTTGCTTTTGTTATTTATTTGGTTAAAAACCCAAAATATTCATTGTTACAAGTCACATTAAGAAGTTCTATTTATTTTAGATCTATGTTTATTTGTTGAGAAATTAAATTTGTGACTATGTTTAAAGAAACTAACAAGAGTTTGGGGGATGGTAGAATTTGAAGGAAAAAACAAAAAAAAGAAACCGAAATTGTATGTGAGAATGTAGAACCCTTATGAAATTGTGGACCTTAGACCTGCAACCTTGTGAACTTGTAAACTTACGATTGAAAGATAGACTGTAGAGTCCATGCTTGAAGTGTGTTAGCTGAGCAAACCAAAGAGAGCCCTCCACCTTAGTCAGGTAGACCAAGAAGAAATCTGGTATTTTGGTTATGCTTGTGAATGTGAAGCACTAAAAAGAGGGAGGATCATCAAGGGAACCATAAGAAGCAATGAAGGAGCTTCCATTCATGCTATGTCAACCCTTAGTGGCCATATTTTGTTATGTATATAGCCCAAACGCAGTGATACGAAGTGGCATCCTTGTTTCCCAACCAATGAAGGAGATTGGCTTTCATCTTCTATCCCCTAATTTGATCCCTTTGGTGTAATACCTTGATTGAAGCATCCTTTAGACATCAAATCTAGATTGGGAGTGACCAAGTGCAAGAAACTTGCAGCGTAGCTATGCCTATAGTTGGATGGAGAGTGGCAGTCCCTTCTTTAGTTTCTAGCAGAATTAATTGGAACACATAAGTGTTTTTTTATCTTGTGAATGAATTGTAATTGTCATTAAATGCTTCATATTTATATGCCATGTTAGATTACTGTGTATGTATGTATTAGTGGGTTAAAAGTTGTTACATATTTTCATATTGAATGTTATGTTGAAATGAGTATGAATAGAGAATTGAGGTCTAATGTATTTGCTTGAATATTCATATACATTCTTTTATGGATGAATGTTGCATGCAATGGAAGCCTTTCCCATATGTTAACTGAGACTTATGTTGTATGTCCATAAATTGAGATGTTAGCCTTGGTTGTAATGGCTACACTAAGTTAAGTTTCATGAATGTTGTCATGTGGTATTACTATTATATTGATTGTGGATTTAACCATGTATGATGATGGGAGCTTAAGAATTCATGTATCTATGGAGATGAGCTAGTTGGTGGGCCTCTCTATAGTATAAGAAATTGAGATGAGGGAGCTTGAAGCTACCTGGCTAAGGGTAGTGAATTGATCGGTTTGGAAGAAACATAAGAGCTTTGATCAAACATAGGTAATCAATGTTAAGTTCTATGTTTTTCAAAAAATTGGAGTTTGGGAAGTCTTAGCCCTAGCCCTTGGTCACATGGGTTAATGGGTCAGGATCAAGGCTTAGCTAGAATGGGGGAGCTTATCATAATATCAACCCTAGAGGAATGAAAAGAATTTCATTTGGGAGAAAACCCTCAATATTGCACGACTCAGATGATGGACTGTCACATAACGACCTTATTTCTGTTTACTATGCCCATCAACTAATGACCTTGGAGTATCAAAGTAACCAAAATAATAAAAAGAGTGGCATGATGATGATGTTGCTATGCCACATGTATGACATGTGTCACCTAGATTTGGCCCTTAAAGTATACCGTCTATACAATTATGAGTGACATGTGGCAAATGTTAGCAAGTGCCACATGTCAAAATACATGTCAGCCTTTGTCTCATGTCATATGGTTATTGGATGTTGGAGGATGATATGGCAATTTGAGTTGTGATATCAACGAATCAACATATTGATACTTTTGAGGGATTTTTCTTTTGAAAGCCTATAATATCACAATATCTCGATATACATGTTAACAATGCCATGTCTTTGGCACATCAACCTTTTCCACATGGAAGGTTATGATTAGATGTTAGAAAATGAGGTGGCATGATGATTTGGCCACATACTTATTGGCTTATTGGTGTTTTGTAGTGATTTCAATTATAAAGAAAATCATCAATAACCTCGTCAATTGTGCGGGTGTATTAACACATCAGAAGATATTGGGCATATCACCATAGTAGCCATATTGGCGATGTCAACACAGGAAAATCATTATATTGACTTATGTGATATATCAGCTTGTCAACTATATTGGCATAACTATATTAGAACCTTGAAGGAATGGACATTGTGGTTATATGGAAATTACCAATATGACAAGGTCTATTATGACACATCGACTAGGGACACAAACTAGTGCAGAGGTGTCATGTGTCAAAGGAAGCCTTGTGGACATGTACAAATGATGATGTGGCCCTAAGGGAAAAACTTCAAAGAGGCATAACTTTGTGCCTAGAGCTCCAATTGAGATGAAATTTATATCGTTGAAAAACTTTCAATGAGCAAGAGACGATGGTGGTATCAAAATTATGATTTTGGGTGATGAAAGAAAGAGGAAATTTGATAATCCCATATTCATATCAAACCTTGAAGGTTGGGTCTAAATTATGCCCCATATCTCTAATATTACATTAAAGGATTGGGTGTGTCATATAGAAAAATCACTAAAATTGTAAACCCATTCATAGGAATAGAGACATAACAACAAATGGGAAAGGAAACCGTGAATAAAAAGAGCCAAACTCAAGCTCGGAGAGTGAAACAGAATTAGAGCTTGAGATTAGAGCTTAATAGGGATATAAGGAAATCATTGTGAGAATTTGATTGAACATCTTCTTGTATTTGCCTAAGACTGAAGCGAGGCCTTTGAAAATACTACTGACAAAGCCTCTTGTCTCCAAATTGGAGGTACCTATCTTGAGCGTAGACAAACCTAAAACCTCCACCTACTGATCAATGAATTAACTCGATGAAGACATTTGCTTGGAGTTTCACCAACCAAAGAAATGAAGTTAACTGAGAACATGATAGATTTCCAAGTAACAGAAAAGGTTCGATATTTAAAAGAGTTATCCAAATACATACATACAACACCTATTAACTAGAATCTGCATGGATTCCTTAACAAATATTTTTAAATAGTTTCAATTCTCCATGTGATTTGGGGTGTACAAGGAATGAAATCAAATGCAGGAAAGCAAATGGAATACATAGAGAAATATAGCAGTGATTACAATAATGTGGTGGAAAGCCAACTTTCATTAATAAATGAAATGACTAGATATATTAGAACACATACTGGATAGAATGGTCGTAGCTATATTTGAAAAAAGATAGATGGTGGTTATGCATATTCACACAAGCTATTACAAGATACAAATAAAATGACCTTTTAAAATAAAGAAAGAACCATAGAGGTCCAAAAACCTAACCCTAGAAGATGAAACACCAAAAGGTTTGTAGGCCTCAATGGGGTAGTTGGTACATCAAATTTCTAGGGTTGTAACTTTTGCATATGATCTCTGTTTGGCGTGCTCGGTCCATTGGAAATGTCTAGTGTCATTTAGGGCCTCAGAATGACTCCAAGAGTTTAGGACCTTAAAAAATGCCAAGATGGAGAAGTGTGCCTTGGGCTAGTGGAATAGATGAGTGGTCACTGATGTCCACTTGGACCACTATGTTTGCATCCCTATCATAGCCATGAAATTGGTTTGGATCAATGCATCTACTATAGCTTAATTAGTGTGTTATGTGGAGGCAACCACCTAAAGCCACTTGACCATATCATAGGTTTGTAATGGACATCCCTCATGTGCATGGGAGGGAACTAGCACCTAGTGGGACTTGGCATAAGCCTCCACCACCCCTTACCATCTTGTCTAATTATTGATCCTTGAATTTTCATAATTATAACACATCATGGGGGTTCTTGGCTTGCATTAGAAGGAAGAGAATTATATTATTCACATCCATGTCATATTTCATCTTAGGTACTATCTCATGCTCCTTAAGATTTGCATGAATATAGTTGATTGCTAGCCTATGGTTTGAGGTTGTCGAGTGGGAGTCCTTACCAAGGTTGAGGACCATGTTCCTTGACATACTATACTCTGCTTCCAAAACATGTAATTTCTACCTTTGTTGGACAAAGGAATTCATAATTGCTGCATTCTTCATTGCACATCAATGTTCATTTTTGTGGTCCTTCGAGGTCACTGAAACGAGGGAAGCTTTATTGCATTGGATAAACTCTTCATGCCTTTAAGGATTTCTCTAAATCTCTTGAATGTCCTTGTAATCCATGATTTACATAACAAAACTAGAGAAGGCTAATGATGAAAAAGTCAAATTAGAATTAGTCTTAATAGAGTTGTGCCCAACACACAAGAAGGAACCTTTGTTCCACAATACTAAAAGGGATAGAGACAAAACCCAATGCCAAATTCTAGGTACCAAATTCCCAATGTGAATAAAAAATTGAAACCCTTTGAAAATTATCCATTACAAGGACCCAAATGTTATAGTTGGTAGACCAATTTTCCAAAAATCCAAACAAAAATCAAGAATAGCTCTTACAAGGCGGGTTCAAATATAATTAAGGAGACAATAGGCGCCATTGCAAATTCCATCTTGACACTGCTTCATTATTCCACCTTACCCTTAAGAATCCACAAAGGATAATATAAAAGCTAGGATGCTGGTTAATTCCCTCATGTGAATGAGATGGGGTCGCATCATTTCATATCCTTTCCCATGCTTGGATATTGATATAAGAGATGTTGGAAGTGTAAATTAATGAGGGTGAAACATGTCTTGATTTGTTAATAAATAATAGTTTCTTAGAGGATAAAATGATGAAACCACCCCTCCATTTTCTCAAGACCATGTTGTAGCGGCTACAACCACCCTCCAAAATTTTGGCCTGCACCCAATTTTAGAGCCTCCTTTGAGAGTTTCACTTAATGATTGCACACACTTGGGTTCACTCCGTGAGCTCATGTGAGTCTTCTCACCCACCTTGCTTGATCATTTCACCCAATCTTTTACATGTTGAGGTCAATTTCATGCTTCCGACCATGTTTTGGTCACGCTCAAAGTCTTCACTTCGTGTGTACATGTTGTGTTCACTATGAAAACATCTGTCGTACTCACACACATAGTCACATACACTATCGCACAAGCGTCGTCACAGTCGAACAACGATCAATCACAAATGTCGCGCTTGTCACTCACGCCATCGGTTAGTCATGTTGAGCATGTGTGTCTGGATGGTTTGAGTTATCTCATTGCCGAGTCATGTAAGTTTGTGTTTGCAGGATCACATATGCATCTTTCACTCATTCACACACTCAGTCATTTTGCTGAAGTTCTGACGACCGGACACCCCTTTGACAGACGGACAATGACCCCGTCATTTACCGTCACCCAGAACAGTGCAGAAGCACCAAGCAAGCCATTTCAAGCTGCGCTGTCCATAAGAAAATCAATCAGCCTTCATGCTGGTAAACTAGAGAGTTTGACCCAACAGCCACCTTGGGACTGAATCCCCTAAAAAATTGCACAGAGGTTGCAGACCTTGGTCACTCTGCTGACTGGGAAAATTGCGCAGACGGGTTGGACAGACACCCAGTGCCCATCCCTGTCTCCCTTAGAAAATTGCGCAGTTTTTCCAGCCGGACCTCCCGACAGTCGACTAACTGCTCACCAAGAAAATTGCACAGTTTTCATGAGCAAGTACTCTGCTGCCCAACAGTCCGCTCAGCGTAGAAATTGCGCAGAGGTGATCAGCAGGCCAACCTCCCAGCATCAACGCAGTTTTTCCCCTCTAGTATCTTGCAGCAGCTCACTGTCATTTCCCTCCAGGAATTGCGCAGTCTTTGCTGCCAAGCCCCAGCAACGAACTATTGGTTCCCCTCAGGAATTGCACAGTTTTTGCTGCTAGTGACCCAACAACTGACTATCAGTTCCCCTTAGGAATTGCGTAGTTTTGGCTGCTAGTGTCCCGACAGCAAGTTGCCAGTTTCCTCCAGGAATTGCGTAGTTTTGGCTGCCAAGATTCCACTGCCTGTTCGTTCTAGAAATTGCATAGATTTTGCCTGCCCAACCTTCCAGCAACCCAAACTGTTCCTCCCAAAAACTACATAGTTTTGTCCTCTAGTTGAGCCAGACCCTGCGGACAGTCACTGTCGATCCGGGTTGCCCATCTTCATCACCCAGTGACTCTTGCACAATTTTGTAGTGCCCAGAGCCTCCATCTTGCCTCGCAACCTTGTTACCTCTCCTAGTCACCTGCATCCCAAATGATCATGCATCATGGTAGACTATGAGGTTTTTGGATTTGATGTCGTCTCATCATGAGTGACTGCAGGTATGGGTACATAAACAAACATGGTGCAACAATAGATGGGATGAATGAAGGGAGCACATGCAGAAGGACAGGTTCACCAACAGACGAATAGACGGTGCATGCCAAGAGATGTTCTCGCGAACAGATGACCATGCAAAGATGTGTTCGCGAACGGACGAACGAGCAAACATGCAAGATGTGTTCACAGATGGATGGACAAACGAACATACCCCTTTTGTGAATAGATGTACTTGTCAAGCTTACCAACATACAAGCAAGGAGCAATGTGTTAAAGCAACATCAAGTGAACCAACGACCATCGAAGACTCCGTGCACTTTTCCATGCGGAGGTGAAGCTGTGACACACCATGAGGACATCCATCACCCAACAACACTATAGCTCGACATGCACACCAACAACAACACAAATGTACCAGCATTGTCATGCCGTCCACATCTCTACTGTGGGCCATACTGTCAAACAATGTAATGTGACGTGGAAGTCCAAGAGACCCACTTGTTGTATGAAGAGTCATGTAAAGTCAAAAAGTCATGGAAGTCAAACAATCATGAGGGTAGTCGAACAACCACAAGGGTCAGTTTCACCCTTGGCTATAAATACCCCCTCATTTGTACATGCAAAGGACTTTTCACCTCAGCTCCTCCCACATAGCCTTGAGAGTCTGTAATCTTTTCTTTTAGGAGTAAGTAGTGGCTCCAACGCCCCGCCCATAGGGTCAATGATGTATGGTGTAACGATGTGTCTTGGAACTTTTGCTTAATTCAAAAGCCTGCTAATAGGCCAACACATTTTCACACATGTATTGTAACTGTTGTAAGACTAACCTTGAACACTTGTAATGCATGTTGCTTTAACCTGTGTTTAACACTTGAACTCATTCACTTGTGGTAATACATATCTATTAATGAAAATGTGTTGTATATGCTATTAATGTTGTCTCACCCATGTTGGTTACCTCCCCAGACATCAAACAAACCTTTCACATAAAACTTGCTATAACAACCATTGCACTCACACGGACTCATCCGCTGAGTGTTGTACGTGTTGTCTTCCCTTGTGTGTTGTGACTGCCGCATCCGTGTGGATTGTTCCTTCAGACACTGTGCACGTCCTATTGTGTTGTGTGTTCCTAACAGAGTTGGGGCTTCCTCCCAACCGAATTGGGACTCACTCCCACCCCCTCCCTCTATAGTGAAAGAACCATTGGCACAAGTGACACTAGCAATCACCAGGCACGCGAACCTCACTTCTTGAAGACAAAGCAGACCACTATCCTGTGATGACAAGCAAGAGTTGAGTCAAATCTTTAAGATAATGGCAATCCAGCCATCAAACCGGATGGGACTCCCACACCAAATAGTGTGAGGTCTAGTTGGAACTTCATACCGAGATGATCCCTTGAATGTTGGCAGGTCCAACACCACTGACAGACCCCTTGACTGAATGAGGCTTTATTAGCTAATGAGTCAACCAATGAATTAAAATATCTCAAAAACTCGATACTTGAGAAGCTAATTAGAGTACTAAACTCTATATTCATTCAAGCAATGATCAAAGCGAGCTTGTTATCATTGTTTGGATTTTGTAACCATCAATTTGATAATAACACTTAAATCTTTGTTGGTGATCAAGATTTTATTTTGGATACTTTAGTGAGGAGGATGCCTTGGAGAAGAGCATATGCATCGATTTTGTTATTTGTGGATATTCCCTAGGCCCTAGGCAAGAGTTATTTCCATTTTTCCTTTGGGATATGATATGATCCCCTTTGCACTCGCCTCCCCTAGATGGTACTTGTGATCTCAATCTTACTTTGATGGGTATTATATACATTCACATTAATTCTCAAAATTAAAAATAAATTAATAAGAATTAGGTTTAGTTGAGACTTCATATGTTCATCCATTTCGTGTTGAACCAAATGGGCTTTATTAATACACATGGATGTATATACAAGCGTGTCACTAGCATGAGAGAGGTTCACTTTTGCATGTGTTTCTTTATTCCAATTTTTATTTACTTATTTTATATGATAATTTTTTGGTATTTTTCAAACTATTGGAAAAAAAACCTCCCTGCCCACTACCATGATTTCTTTTAATTTCATTGTTAAAGCTAACTCCAAATCGCTGGTGAAGACTCTGCATGAATCAAGTCCAAAACCACTTCATAATTGTGCTATTGATTGAATGTTGAGCTCCTATTTGAGTAATAGTTCCTTAATCTTCCTTATGACACTAAAAATAACACAATTTGGTTTTTACTTCACCCTAGATTTCCATCCCCTATTTCAATTTAACATTCCTAATCACTTATTCCAAAGTCATATTGGTACTACAATAATTTCAATGATTATGACTATTAAAAATCACCTTTCCCACTTAAAAAATAAAGTGTAACAACACTAATATTTTTTTACCAAAATTACATATATTCAATTATATGCAATTACATAATTTGTTTATATTCATTAAACTTTTAATCCAAACTATTTATAAAATAAAATTCCATTTTAATTATTAAATCCCAAGCTAACTTCTTTAAAATTGCTAATTTTTCATCTTAATTACAACTTCATAAAAAAATCTAAATTATTTAAATAACAAATTTCATCTTAATACTGAATGACAACTAAAACCGGAGTATAGAACTCCTTTTACTACATCAATATATATCTTACCTACTTCATTAAACTTCGTGATATGAAAAAAGTAAAAATAAAACGTAATAACCATGGTCATATGCACCCTAACCCCACTATGAAAACTCAACCATTCATGTATCCATCCATGACCAACCTACCTCATCAAAACCTTGTGATATGAAAAAAATAGTGAAAAAGACATGATGAGACATGAACACATTAAACGACACACAAAGTCAACGTATTAAACCTCACCGCCCCCCTTAACCCCTAAAATAATACAATATAATATACTATTTTCGAACAGTAACAAATAGAAAATTAGTTTCTCTATATTACATACCACACATATCAAAATTTTATCTACAGTTTCCTATTTTCTCAAAACTCTAAAACATAGTCAACCTCATTATTTGGTTTAAATATAGTATTCATTTGTCTCAATTATTATGTATGTGTAGGCTCCTGACACATGTGACCAGAGGCAGCAAACCAACGAACCAAAATTTAGGGCGCTCAGGATCGTACTGCTCCCGGTCATTCAACGCCACTCTCATCTCCAGATTTAGGCCAGGGAAGAGGAGAGGCAACACTAGCAGAGGACAGGAATATAGCTTTTGTGGAGCTTACTAGTGGCGGAGGAGGGAGGAACGGGCGTTTTCTAATCTTATTTTATTTTATTAACATTGTTTTATTTGTGAGTGGATCAGAAATCTGCCGATAATATGGCAAAAATCTACTGCGATTTTGCATAACTATGGAGCCTTGGGTTCCTTACAGATGTTGTATATAGCGAGGTATAAGGTAAGGATCATAATATGTGGCATCGTCTTATGCGGGATGGTGCATGCACGATTGCTTACAGTTTTTGGGTTGAATCTCTGGTTAGGGTCGACATTGAATTATAACTGGAACATTTAGCAGCAGACCCCAGGCTTGTTGTAGTAGAGCCAACAGGTATGAATGCTATTTTATTGTATTGGAGCATAAAGGGGTTCAAATGGGGAAAATTGATTTTATGCATAAATCTGAATGCATTTCATGGTTTAATTTTCCTGTAAGTACACATGGATGGAGTGAGATCTCTGCAACTGTGAATTGGGTATCATAGATTAAACCTTATTGGTGGAATTCTGCTATGCACTTGCATAATCATATCTGCACGCATATCCAATTTATAGTAGTGCAAATGGAAATTGGATCTTTAATAAGCACTGGATTGAATCATATAGATGGATTGGCGGATGGTCAACGGCAAATTTAAAGAAAGTGAGCGTGTTCTGCCGAGGCCGCATATCCAATTTATAGTGGTGCAAATAGAAATTGGATCTTTAATAAGCACTGGATTGAATCATATAGATGGATTGGCGGATGGTCAACGGCAAATTTAAAGAAAGTGAGCGTGTTCTGCCGAGGCCGCTTGAAGAGGGAGATTATGCCTCTGAAAATATGCATCAGTTGTTCATGTGAACCTTCTGTCTTCTACTTTGTGGAAAAAGGTGGATTTTTCCTGAGTTCATTCTGGTACTCATGCGACTTTAGCAGTAGATAATCCCCTTTGACCTGAGAATCACAATTCTTGAGCTGGCACTTCAATTATATATGGGTTGTATTAAGGGCACTGCTTATGGAATTTGGGTTTTTTAATTGATAAATATAGAATACCCACATCCATAGCTATTAGCATGTTTGTATAAGTAGGTGATTTGGCTCTAGGTCATCTTGCCGAACTGACAAAAATGACAGAAAATAATCAGAATGAACAATCTTCTGGAAATAGCGAATATTCTTCATGGATTTCACGAACGAGGTATTCTTCAACTGTATGTTATCGGATGGACCCAATGAAAAACTCCACATTTCCAATATCCCGTGATTTTTTGGGCCGCGAAGCTCATCAGATGCATTCGAGGCCATCGACCTCGGGGTCATTAGAATCACCTTTATGTCTAGGAGCCTCTCTTTCCCCCAGACCATTAGAGCAACAATATCTATCCTCCAGATCCACGCCCTTAAAGCAGAAAAGACATATCGGGAACTACCTGTCTCCTGAACCTCAAACAACCATTCCTGAAACATTCTCGTTCTCAAATGAGGGAACGCTTGGTTGGAGATATCCATCACCTGAACCTCAAACAAAGGTTCCAGAAACATTTAAGGAAGCAAGATCAAGAAGCAAACGGTTTTCATCTCCCCAGAGGAAATCATCAGACAATATATTGAATAAAGCTGCAAATTGGGCCAGATATTCTAACAGAGGTCGCAAACTACTAGATGCATTGACACAAACGCCCAGCTCTTCTCCTACTTCTCCTATATTTGGTTTCCGTTCACCATTAAGAAGTCCAGACTTCATGGGTAAAGCTTTTAAAAGTTCACCTACATGGTCCAAGTACATTCAACAACCAGGAGATTCTATGACAGCAGTAGGAACAGCTCATGATTGGATGGTGGACTTATCGAAGCTGTTTGTAGGCCAGAGATTTGCTTCCGGGGCACATAGTAGACTATATCATGGAATCTACAATGAGAAACGTGTGGCGGTGAAGATCATAAGGCAGCCTGATGGTGATGAAAATGAAGATATGGCATTGCGTCTTGAGAAACAGTTCAATAGAGAAGTCGGTATCTTGTCTCATCTTCATCACCGAAATATTGTCGAGGTTGGTTTCGATTTTTTTTTTGATTAAAAGCAATATTAATAGTTATTAATTTGGAAGAAGAATGGGCATTTTCTGATTGAGAGCAATAGTATTAAGTGAGAAGAAAAACATTTTCCGATTAAAAACAGTCTATTCATGACATATAGAGAATATAGTATTAATTTTTAACAATATTCCAATTGAAAGCAACTTCTTTAATTAGTAAATGCAAATTAGAGTATCACTTCGGAAATTTCTTTGAATTGGAGGTATTTTGACAATATAAAAACATAATTGAAGCATTGTTTTTAATCAAAATGCATGACCAAAAGTTGATTTCTTTGACTTATCACGGCATCTGTTTTCCTGGGTTCTCCCCTGCTCATTGTCCTAGAAGAAAACTTCAAGTTTGATTTGGAACTTAATGCTTAAGTTGCAAGTGATTATGTTAGTCAAGAACAGAGCTATAAATTATAATGCATCTATTATATGAAAAACAATGACGGAAACTTTTAGTCCATGTTTGTATGGTCTTCTTTTCACCATATCTAAGGCAAAAGAATCCATTATAAAATATTGTCTTAAAACCTTTATGGTTAATATAAACTAAAAAATTGTTATACAGGTTCAATTCCAAACAATTTGTTCCAGTCGAAATAAACTATAATTTACTTCAAAAATGATACACTATAATATACTCTGAAAATAATACTGCATAATTTTGCAAAGAATGCATGGCCAATATGGTTTTCTCTAAACAATTCCTTTCATTATACAAACAATTTGTTCCTTATGAAATCAACCATATTGTCCTGAGAAAATGACATGCATATTGTTTGCACATAATACATGTCCAATATGATTTTCTCGAAACCCTTCCTTACAGTATACTGTACCATGTATGATAGATGCTAAGCTGTGTTGTTTGCAACTAGATGTGGAGTACTCTTGACTCTGCTCAACTTTTCTCATGCAGTTAGTGGCAGCATGTAGAAGGCCACCAGTATTCTGCGTAATTACAGAATACTTATCAGGAGGTTCTCTGAGATCATTTTTGCATAAGAGAGAACCAGGATCTGTGTCTCTGAAAGAGTTTGTATCAATAGCTCTAGATATTGCTCGAGGTATGGAATACTTGCACTCACAAGGGGTGATCCACCGTGACTTAAAGTCAGAGAATCTACTATTCACGGCAGATATGTGCTTGAAAGTTGTGGACTTTGGTATTGCTTGTGAAGAAATAAACTGTGATTATCTGAATGAAGATCGAGGCACATATCGCTGGATGGCACCCGAGGTAATCAACTACAAGCCACACAACAGGAGGGCTGATGTCTACAGCTTTGGCATTGTATTGTGGGAAATTATTACGGGCAGAGTCCCATACGAAGATATCACACCTGTTCAAGCTGCTTTTGCTGTAGTACATAAGGTTTGTTTCCTTACCTTCCTATTATGCATTTGAAATTTGAAGGAAAACCTCTCTCGATGATATGATCTCTAGCATTCCATGCTGATATGTACAAAAGCATAATTATATGGTTACAAAAGTGGTAATATATTTACGTTAAATGGGATTTAATCATTTAAGGGCTTTTTAATGAACTATGTACAAATGTATTTCAATTTTCAACATCTACCTTTTATATTAGGCCTTTCATATACATGTTAAGAAAATTTTAGACTAAGTAAATCTGAAGTAAGGGATTTCATCTCTCTTATTGATTTGCCTTTTTGATTGTGAATGACAATTGCAGGTCCAAAACTTTGTCCACTTGGTCCCATATTCTGATCATTTTGTTCGTTTGTAATGATACAGAATGCTAGGCCCACATTTCCAGAACATTGTCCGCTTGCAATCCGGAAGCTAATTGAGAAATGTTGGGTTCAAAATCCAGAAAAGAGGCCAGAATTCTGGGAGATCGTCAGTATTCTAGAGCAATTCGAAGCTTCTCTTCTTTTTGATGGCACATTGAATATGCGTCAAAATCTCTGTTCTAATGAATGGAGGCACCGGCTACCACAGTGGTTTCAGTGGCTTGGCATACGAAATGCTGGAAATGCAACTATATCACCGTCGCCACCTAAATGAGACTAACTCTCTTTCATCCCACTGTTTCCTCTTGATGATGACGAAGATCCTCCCAAGACAATTATTGCTGTTATATTATACTAGCAAATAACATATCCCCTTGTATATATTCTTATATTTCTACTTATGAAACGTCTGACTAACATTTCCTCTGGCCAGTTTGTCCTCTGATCCTGGAAGAATGATTCGATGAAAGGAGCTGCTGCTCCTGTTTTGTACCATGTCCAAACCTTTCTTCCATTTTTATCTATGCATCATTATTCTTCTGTTAATTAATAACATCACTCATTCAAAAGTCGTGGTCTGGTTTGCTTATATACTGCATTAAAGCAATGCTAATAATCTCTATGTAGCTGTATCAATCCTCCAATCCCTGATTGGATAACTAAGTAATGCATTCCCAATTGGAAGCAATTATGGGGGCACATGGATGTCTGTCTGCAGTTATGACGCATGAGCATGCCTGATGACAAAGATAGTTTCTTCTGTAATGGTTGGGGTCAGATAATTTTTCCGGAAGAAGAACACAGCAAAGAAAAGGTGTTGAACACAGCAAAACTTATCAGTTATTCCACAATCAATATCAGATTTGTATATTCTACTTGAAGCTAAGGGGAGAATCTGGAATACCCAATTTCCCTGAATAATTTTAAAGATAGTAAACACAGTTTTGATCTGCTCAATCGATTTGGTCAGAGATCTGTTATGAATAATGATTTGGTCAGAGAGCTGTTGAACACAGCAAAACTTATCAGTTATTCCACAATCAATACCAGATTTGTATATTCTACTTGAAGCTAAGGCGAGAGTCTGGAATATCCAACTTCCCTGAATAATTTGAAAGATAGTAAACACAGTTTTGATCTGCTCAATCGATTTGGTCAGAGATCTGTTATGAATAATGATTTAAGAACTAGAGGTCCGAGGGTGGTGAAGTTGCATGTGAGGATTACAAGTGCCACCTCTCTACTAGTTGCAGGTGTGTATGTTTTGCATCTCTAAAGTTTAATTGCAATCAGTTGTCTCTGTCCTTATCATGACATATATACCTTTGCCATGTTTGTGATTATAATGTTAAGCGTACATATTACATACTATGTACACATGCATCTTTATATACATATATATGCATCTCTATAGATATATCACATGCAACACGATTGCAAGCCTTGAAAAATCATGCTTATTGTCCTGAACATTTCGATTAACATATTTACCATGTAAAACGAATTAAAAGGACAGGATATGTTCACAACACTTCCATGGTATCCAGGCTAGGATTTTGAAAGCCACCTCACTTCCTCCATCATAGATCTAGATTTCGTAAACTTTGAATTTACATGGAGGGAGAAACTAGAGTTCTGTAACTTAAAAATACCAGAATTACCTTGATAGCTTGCTTATCTTAGATACAGCTGAAAATTTGACCCAAGTCTTGTATAGGTTGCTTTAACACATTCTTTTTGAAATAAATACCTGTAAACAATGTCCAGAATAGCCTTTGATGGGTAGTTGACCCTCTGCTTCAGAGCCTGGTGCTAATCACAAACAGTTAATTAGAAATTTGATAAACCACAGAGTGATAAAGTGTTGTTCATGATTCTGTTGCATAGTTGTTCTGTTTAGACAAATGAAAATACTAGGACCCAAAAAAGGGTAAGTTTTGATAATTCAGAAGAAGGATGAAAGCATAGTTTTTTTGATACACGCATGTTCTTGTCAAAAGAAGGGAGAAGCTTGGGCAATTTGGAAATAGGGATGAAAGATCGTAATAATATTTGTTAAATATTACATGCTTTCGTCATAGTCAAAATAACCTATCTTCATATTCCACTGTTGTTGGTTTTGTTGAATGTTAGCTACAATTCACTGGGTAAAATAGAGTCATGAATGATGACTGGATTAGGTTGGGCATCTAGATTAGATTGAATCAAATAGAGTTATGATAAAATTTAAGCAGAGTTATCTATGTAGAATATAGTTTCTCAAATTGTGGGTGCATTAGCATCAAAGGATTTGCTTTAACTTATCACCCAAATTAATGAAACCTCTATTTGACAATGGCCAAAAGGCCCCCTTTTCAACCATTTTTTGCTATTGTTTCCATTCCATACTTTAATTTCCCACCATCAAAACATTGACAAGTTACGCCACTATAAACTTATTTTACTTCACAATGTCAACACCGTTAATAATATTGTTGTAACAAACTTTAAAGAAAAACTATGGTGCTACAATGAGAATGACAATAAGAAAAAGGTTGGTTTACTACAAAGATGTCAATAACCCTAAGTTAGAAGATCTAATTTATATCTCAACTCTTGTTAGCTTCAAGAAGAAAATAAACATTGCAAAAATAAGAAGACACTCTTATGAGTTCCCATAGTGACAGTGGGAAGTGGGTAAGAGAAAACATCCCCGGAAGAAAGGATTTGTAAAGTTCGCAATTCTATCAATGTAGAAGATAAAAACATTTTCTCTTAGGAGTGCACAACCTATACAAATATTAGATCTCATTTTTAAAACATTTGTAATACCACTGATGTTTAATGTGTTAACCATGAAAACCAAAGTGAGCTTAGTAATCTTTTGTACGCTGTTTGATCTTAGGAGCTATATAACAAACAAACTAGTGAACTATTCTTTGTTAAGGTCCCATGACCAATGTCGGTCTCAATGGACAGTAGCATCGTTGTTGTCCTCATAAAAATGATTATGTATAAATAAAATGTAACTTGTGGAGCAAAAAGATCCTAATCTTGTCATTTAGGGGAAGGTAGTTTGACGCTGTTGTAATCTTTTGATATAGATTTAGACTCTTAGATGCAATGTTTGAACCCTTGTGATTTTCAATTTTTTGGGAGAAGTAATAATTTAGGATACTGCTACCTTGTTGACCCCTACTCAGTCTTCCCATCTAACTATCAAGGAGATTACTTCACACCAAACTTATCTATATCCAGCAACTAGCAAGTCATTGGGTCCACGCTATTTAAGCAAATGGCCTCCACATTCATTCGTTTCTCCAAATGTTTTACCCACAACTAAAGATTTTAATAAACACAGACCATATCACTTAGGTGTTGATATCCCAATCCGTGGTGCTGCTTTTATTGTATCTTTTCAAATACTCCAATTGCACTTGTAACTTGAAGCGCTACTAGTTAATCTTAGTGTTTTAAAAACTGTCTAGTTTGCCTTGGAACTAGTCATAGTGGTTGACTCTATTCATATGTTGAAACAACATGAAACAACACTTGGTTGGTGTAAGAGGCCAAGTAACCCCATGTCCATCACCAAAGGAGGTGATAGGGAAAATTAGAGTAGAAATACTTAGTCAGTTTAAATTTTTTGAGGAGGATAAGGTTAGGAAAAGGGCCATAAAAGAAGTTGCGATGAAGAGGCAACTTGCACTTATGAGAGCAATTTCTACTGTTGATTTTGAAGACTTTTCCTCTATCCCTTTTACTAATGTCCATGACCCCTTTATGTTCCTTCCCCTCTTGAGTCTAACAGTCAACTTGTTAAATTTGGCAACTAGGGCCAAACTTCACCTTGGACAGCTCATATGAGACAGCTGATATTTTTATTGGATTCCTCTCTCTGAGAGGTGTAGGATTGATCTAAAGATCATCCCATTTTGACATGTACAAATGGAATTATGAATTTATTTTGGTTATGGACAAATTGTCAAGGCCAGCTAGTTATCTAATTTGCACCTCAATGTTGCATATAAATTCAAGAGGCCTCCTCTTCATTTTGGCACTTCACTCACTCACACCTTTCTCTCCTTGATTGGGTACGAATTTCTGAGGCTTCTGTCTCTCCACACGTGCAAAGAAAGGACTGTACTTTTTTTTTTGTCCCAGCGTTGACCGAAAATTGCAGAAGGCTGTTTTGACCAGCGTTGACCAATTTTGACTGTGGTTTTGTGTGGGGTATCTCTGTTTGGGTAAGCCGCAGTTTTGGGCACAAAAACCGAGGCTATTTGACCACTGTTTGACCAGCGTTGACTGTGGAAGGGCTTGTTGCTACATTGACTTTTGTTGACTAGATTTGATTGGACATTTTTGGACTGTTTTTCAATGTTCCACCAAGACTCCGGGACGGGGAGACACGGGTGCGGGGAGACGCACAAGGGGGACGTGTGGGAGTACTCTCAAATTTTAGGGAAATTTAGGGGGGACGAGGGACGTCGAGGTATATATATTTTTTCCTTTTTAATATATATTATATTTATTTATTTATTTATTTCAAATTCATATTCAATAATGAAAGCATAAATACAATGATACATCCATAATTGAATTAAATAATGAAATACATTAATCCATACCCATCATCCTTACTAATACATACATGATTCATCCATAGACCACAAGATTCACTAATGAAATATTCCAATCCATATTCATTATTTATTATTCACCATTCTAGAATCTACATTGATTTAAAAAAAAAATTAAGTTCATCATTCATAATTCTAGATTCTAAATTGACTTAAAACTAGAATTCATTATTCATCATTCTAGAATCTAATTAGTACCAAGCAAAATAGATTATAATAGATACTGAAATCTGAATACTGGAATAGTAAATTGATATAAGTAAAACTCAAAAACAGTGGAGTGATGGGTCTAAAAGTCACCCTAAAGTACAAAGAGGGCTTGGTGCTCTGGATTAAATACAAATTCCATACCCTTGTACATGACAAAATGCAATGGAAACATTGCAATCCATCGAATCTTCAATTCCTGAAAAACAGTTAAGTCTGCTGGATTTTGAGTGAGATCTAAAGTTGTACTTTTTCCATATGAAATCCAATGAGGTCGGAACCATTCTCAAACATCCTGAGTCATTTCATGGTAATGTTTAAAAATTTAAGCAAAATGATGAAAATGAAAGATAAAGGAGAATGTCACTTTTACTTCTTAAACATGACCATGAATTGCATAGCATTAGTAGGGAAATATGGTCAAATACTAGGTTTTCCTTGTCATAAATCATTGTTTACAAGCAAATTTAATGAGGGACGCATAGCCCATATTGAGGGGGGACGCCTAGACGTCCCCTTTTTGGGGAGTCGCATCCCCCACACTGGGGAAACGTCCCCCCTGCGTCTCCCCAAAAGGGGGACGTGGGGAAACGTTTCCCCAAACGTCCCCTTGTCCCGGGTGCATGGGGTGCGAGGGGTGCGCGCACCCGACCCTGGGGGACGCGTCCCCATGGAACACCACTGTTTTTGAGCTGATTTGACTAGCTGTTGGAGGGCGAGTTGACCAAGTTAGACCGAATTGTTTTGGAGGTCAAAATCTACCTTTTTGACTAGCGTTGACTTTTTGGTTAGGGTTCTCTGTTACTGTTGTTTGATTGGTTAGATTTCAGTTTGATTCGGCAAGTGAAAATTGTATGTTGTACTCCCTCTCTCTTTGCTGAACTTTTGAAGAACTATAAGAAGAATTGATCAAGGGTTTCCCCACATTGGGGTTTGTCCCTGGTTGGTGCCATATCTTGTGTCCTCTTGTCTTGGCTTGTCTTCTACTATTGTTTATGTTTTATCTGCATTTTACTATCATGATGATGTGATTGCTAAACTCAATATTGATATTGGTCTAATAAAAAAATTGAAGTAAAATTTTCTAAGCATAGAACATACCATTGTTATATAAAATTAACACAACTTAAAAAGAAGAACATTAAGAGTTGTTTTATAACTTCTCCTAACTTTGCCTCTACTGGTGCCTCTCAACCAAGCCATACTCATTCCACCTTAGATAGCCATTGGAAGAAGCAATATAAAGATGTTGCTTTTGAATACATTGCCAAATGGTGGTATAATGCAAATATTCCTTTCAATGTTGTTTGCTTACCTTATTACCAAGCTATGTGGAACTTTGTTATTGCTATAGGAAAGGGGCAATACAAGTTGTACCATCATGTCAAATGGATGGATTGATAGAAAGAATCATATGATCATAATTTCCTTGTCTCTTGCCCTCAAGGAATAATGTTTTTGATATTAGTGGATGCATCAAATAGGGTGAAAGATGCAAATATGTTATTTGAGCCTCTGGATGAAATGGTTAGGATGATGGGGAGCAAAATGTTGTTAAGGTCATCATAGATAACACCTCCAACTATTTCTTGCTAGTAAGATACTAATGTCCAATTATAGGAGCATATTTTGGACCCTATGTGTTAGACATTGCGTAGACCTCATGCTTGATGACATAGGCAAAGTGTATTAGATACAGAACATTGTATAGCATGCCAGATGTATCAAAAAATACATCTACAACCACTCATGGGTATCGAGCCTAATAAGGAAAAACATTATGGGCAAGGAGCTTGTTTGGCTTGCCATCACAAGATTTGCAACTTAGTTCTTCTGATTGCAATCTCTCCATTTCCAACAGTAGGACTTGAAAAAAATGTTTCTAGTGTCTTGGTGGGCTCGCAAACATAATGGAAAAGACACCAAAAACAACATTTTTGAAAACATTTTTTTGGAAAAAGTAATAGAGATTTGGAAATTGGGGGGTTCCTTGTTAAATTGTGGTTGGTGGTTAAAATTGGCCGTTACATTTATGAGGCTATGGATCAAGCAAAGGAGTGGGTAAGGGCATCCTACAAGGATAGAGTAGGTAAGTGTGGGCCTATTCGGGAGATCATTAATATTAGATGGAACATTCAATTCCATTGCGCTATACATGTAGCTGGATATTTCTTGAACCCAAGGTACCATTACAAATCTAGGTTCAGAGAAGATTAGAATGGCAAGGTCAAAGATGGGTTGTATGCGTACTTGGAGCTCATGGTCCATGATGAGTCCAAGCAGCTAGAAATATATTGATATATTAGTGTGCTTTCACTACGAACATAGTTACGGATGAAACGAGAACTATTACCTCAAAATGAGTACTCGAACCCAAAAACCCCAAAAAACATGAAAAAACAACCCAAAAATGAAAATTGTTTATTCCAGAACAATGTTTTTTTTAGGGTAATTTTTCAACACTTTTTTTCAAATGGAAGTAAAAATTATTTTTTTTAAATGGATGAAAAAACACTCTTAAAAAATTGTTTATTCTGGAATAACAAAAAATAACCGGGTTACAATTTTGACATTTTTTAGCAATGGAGTTAAAGAGAAAATATCCAGACTTTGAAAAACTGTAAAATTTCAACAATTCTCGGACATGATGTTAAAGATAAAATATCATGTCTCGAATCCTGATAATTCCAACTATTTCCATCCATGTTGTTAAAGATAAAATATCTTGACTCTAAAAAACCTTGAAATTGTAATTGTTTTCGACCATAGCATTAAAGATAAAATATCATGACTTAGAAAAACATTAAAATCTTGACAACTTTTCAACTATGCAATTAAAACCAAAGATTATGACTACAAAAAAATCTCAAGTTTTCAAAATATTTTGAAAAACTGTAAAATTCCAACAATTCTCGGACATGATGTTAAAGATAAAATATCATGTCTTGAATCTTGATAATTCCAACTATTTCCATCCATGTTGTTAAAGATAAAATATTTGGACTCTAAAAAACCTTGAAATTGTAATTGTTTACAACCATAGCATTAAAGATAAAATATCACGACTTAGAAAAACATTAAAATCCTGACTTTTCACCCATGCAATTAAAACCAAAGACTATGACTACAAAAAAATCTCAAGTTTTCAAAATATTTCAAGTATGACATTATGAAATTTTTTTATAGCGAAAAACTTTAAAAATGAATACTCAAGAGTAATTTATTTTTTAAATGCAAAATATATAGCGATTTTAAAATCTTAGCCTAAAACAACTCGATACATTGCAACAAAAATTTATAAATCAACCATCAAATTGACACGTGGTGTAGGTGAACTTGACCCGTTGTAATGAAAACTTAATAAAAATGAAAAATACAAAAAAAAACAAAAACAAAAATTCAGATATTGAAAAAAAATAAAAACAATAAAAAAACACAACAAATAATACAATTTTTTTTTTAATATTGATAAAAAGAGAAAACAATAAAAAAACACGAAAAAATAATAAGAAGAAAGCAAATTTTAAATATTGAAAACAAAACAATAGAAAAAAACGCAAAAAAATAATAAGAAAAAAACAAAAATTCAAAATATTGAAAAAAAAAAAAAACACAAAGAAAAAAACAATAAAAGAAACATATTATTTTTTAACATAATAACAAGAAATAAAACTTAAAAATATGACAAAAAATCAACCATATAAAAAAGAGAAAAAACCTAAAAATATAAAAAATTAACATAAAATTAACTTAACAAATATAAAATTGGACAAAAAACAAAAAAAATCATAAAAATAAGTTAAAAAAAAACAAAAAAAAAAACACACTTTAACAAAATAAAAATAAAAACATTTTTTTTAATAAAAAACATATTTTTTAAATAAAAAACATTTAATTTTTTAATTACAAAACATTTAAAAAAAATACAATAACTACAAAATTAAATTGAATTTAAAAAAACAAAATTAAAAAAAAATCAAAACAAAACAATTAAAAATTAAAATAAAAAACAATTAAAATAAAAAAATAATTAAAATATTAAAATAAAAAAATAAAAAATAAAAATAAACAATAAATAACTAAAATTAAAAATTAAAAAAAATTAAAATAAAATTTAAATATTATATATATATATATATATATATATATTTTTTTTTGCCACCCTTCAGGCGGGATTCGCAGTGGGCGCAGCCGCCTCCTCGCTCGACCCGAGGCCAACCTTGCCTGCGGGGTGGCTAGTCGATTCTGAGAATCAGCTAGCCACTCTCCGGCCATGCAGCCCACCTCCTCGCTCGCGCCGTGGCCAAACTCGCACGGGGGGTGGCTAGATGATTCTTAGGTTGCATGCAGCCGCCTTCTCGTGTAGCCTGCCTCCCCGCCCGCGCCTGCGGTCAACCTCGCCTAGGGGGTGGCTGGTCGATTCCGCGAATTGGCCAACCACCCCCCGGGCACACAGCCTGCCTCTTGTAGGGTGATTTGGTCGTGGCGTGTCTCTGCCAAGCTTCCTCGGAAATTTTGAACCTAATAGTCAAAACTCTCCACGGGGAGTAATGACTCTCTGGTGTTACCGGGTGTAGTGAGAGGGGATGGGACAACAATGAAATTTTGAACCCAATAGCCAGACTTCCATCCATGGGTATGGCAATGGGAAGTGGCCAACCACTTGAAATGAGCACCTGGGCAGTGGCTAAACGATTATCGGGCTGCACACAGCAGCCTCCCCGCCGTGCCCGTGCCAACCCCTCTCGGGGGTGGCCAGAATTTCGTCTTTTATATTTTTTTATTAATTTTTTTTTCAACTCTTTTTTGGTTTTTTTAATTTTTAATTTTTTGGTATTGATATTTTTTTTTGGTTTCTAATTTAAATATTTTTATTTTATTTTACTTTTATTTCATTTTGATTTTTATAATTTTTATGAATTTGTTTTTAGTTTTTTAATTTAACTTTTTTAATATAATTCTTTTTTAATAATTTTTTTTAATTTTTTTTCTTCCTTTGTTGAAAAGATCGTTATGGATGTATTTTTTTTTAATTAATATTTTAAATTCTTTCTTTAAATTTTATGCGTTTTCGAAATATTTCCTTTTTTTTTCATTTATTTTTGTTTTGTTTTGTTTTTTTTTTGACAATTGAATTTTGTTTTATTTTTACATTTTTATGGGTGTTTTTTATATTTTTTTTATTATTTGAGTTTTTTGGTCATGTTTTTTAGTTTTTATGTTTATTACGAACATCAAAGTCACAAATATTCAAAAAAAAAACCACACTTAATACATTACAAAATTTAAAGTGTAAAAATGAGCCCTCTAAACAAAAAAGGTTGATGCTTCATCAACCCTTTTCAAAATCAAGATGAAAATCACTAACATTTAAAAAAGGTGTTCATATTTGCTACATAAAAAAAATTTAAAGTGTCAAGAATTAACCCTCTAAAAAAAGGGGTTGATGTTGTATCGACACTTTTCAAAATCAGCATGAAAATCATTAACATTGAAAAAAATGTTCATACTTGATATATAAGAAAATTTAAAGTGCCAAAAATATGTTAAAAAAAAAGGTTTATTCTGGCATCACCACTTTTCAAAATCGGGTGATTTTTTGCTACCTCAAAAAAATGGGTACGAGTTCACTTTTTCGTTTGATCGGTAACTATGTTTAGGGCCATGGTCACTGTTACAGCCTGAATTAGTAGCTTAAAGGAGGGGCCTATCTGGCCTAATAGTGCAACATTCCCTTGTATTTTGGCTTGAAATATCTTGAAATAATTTTAGGAATAATTGGAAGGCCAAAATGACTTCCCTCCTTATCTTTGACCTAGAGGTCGCAGAAGGTCAACGACATCCTTATCTTGGTCCAATTCCTTGCTTGAAATCTACTTTAAGGCTTGATCTTGCTTGTTTGTATGGTCCATGTGAGTATATTTGACTTGCTTTGATCCTTTCTTTGCTCAAGTTAGGTGTGACGTTGCTCCTTTAACACATCATGGCTGCCCCAAATGAAGTCATCACTGTCTTGAAGATGAGCACATGCTTGAAAAGGTAATTTAAGGGAGGCATTTTGAGTGCATCAACTTGGAGATGACTTGGCTGGACTTGGAGGTTGCAATGGACCTTCTCATTGCCTTAGAGGATGTGGGACATTGCATTGGGGAGTGCAAATGCATTGTGAATTGTGAGACTGCCATGAAGAATGATGGCTATGTTCAAAGAGGCGTGCACCCTTAAAAAAATGGTCCATGTGGGGAACAAATAGGTGCACTAGGATAATGACAACATGGGTGTTTCCATGCTCACATGGTGCAATCATCTTTATAGAGCTTTAAACAATAAGTGTTCCTTTAAATCACGAGTTCTAGTAGGTCGACCTCCATGGTGCTCACATACCAACCCAAGACATAAGAATTTGTCATCAGGGCAGGGAGTTACCGCCCACCAAGGGGTAGTCATCATCCATAAAACTAGGCACCATGAAGATGAAGCTAAGAAGATTGGCCATGACTGTTCACCATTGAGAATGTAGAATACACTTTTACACTTCATCCCACATGGCCTTACAAGGCTATAAATTGCACACATCTAGGCTTACAAATGATGTGGTCAAAATTTTTTGAGTACCCCTATTGAAAGGGGTGACATAGGTTTCCAATTGTGGGATGTGGAACTTAGGCAATCACTTTGTTATAACTAATATAAGTTTTGAAGTGCTTGAGTGATTTGACCAAGGCATAAGCTTGCTTTTCCATTATTGCATATTTTAAATTAGCATCTCTAAGCATCTTGCTCATGAAAGCGATAGGCTGCTTTTCACCCGATTCATTCTTTTGAGAAGTATACTTGTAGTAGTATCATTAAAAGTAAAAGAAAAAAACTATGAAATCTTTAGAATAATCAGGGCTTATCAACACTGGAGATTTTATATAGCTTCTATGATGTGTTCAAATGTTGCCCTGCTACTTTCATCCCACTTATAATTGATATAATTTTTCAATAACCGATTTAGTGGTTTGGTGATCTCAACAAAATTTCGGATGAATCTTTTGATGAAATTTATTTCGTTTACGAAGGGTTGAAGTGATTTACGACATCTGGGTAGAATGATCTCTTTGATTCCTTTACTTCTTTTTGGATACACCCTTACTTCTTTCTTAGAAACAATTTTCCCTAGAAGCCTACCCTATGTGGCACCAAATATCATATTTTTTGGGTTGAGTGAAATTCCATACTAATGACATTTCAAAGATTTGCTTGGGATATGTAACGTGAGAAAGTCTTTTCTTTGAATACAGTATGAGAACATCCTGATAAATCTCGATGATCTTTCCCATAATGCATATTCATTTCTCTTTGAAATTCCGTACCTGCATTGATCAATCAAAAAGGCATTATTTGATATTCATAAGTACCCCAACGTGTGGTGAATGTTGGCTTATGCTCGTCATCCTCCTTCACCAACACATGTTTGGACCTTGAAAAGAAATCTAGAAAGGACAACATCTTTGACCCTATAGTCCTTTACAAAAGCATCTCTATGTTGTTGGTGAGTCGATAGTTGTCTTAAAGTACAAAACATGTAGATTGCAGAAGTCTACAGATACCCTGATCTCTCTCGACTTCTTCATTACCACCACAAGGTTTGATAGCCATGAATAATACCTTATTGGTACGATCATCCATGCATTAAGAAGTTTTTCCAATTCTTTTTCCATAAGGAGGAGCAACTTTGGATTAATTTATCTCAACTTTTGGTAGAAAGGCTTAGCATCCTCCTTCAATGGTATGCCATGTTGGATAACATTTTCTCTATAAACTTTCAAATCCTTATAAGAACATGCAAAAACATCCTTGAAATATTTGATCAAGTTTTCAGTAGCCTCTATTTCATCATTTGTTTTACTTGTTCCAACCTTGAATCTCATTGGATCCTCTAGTGATTCCACATTTATCTTTGTGATCATTTGGCTTGAATTTTTTTGTCTTCTCCTTGTATGTGTCATCTTTGTTGAAAATATCCTCAAGGGGGACAAGATCTTCAGGAATACTTTGTCTTTAAGCTATACAACTGCATCATCTTCTATAATTGACCTCCAACTATTGACCTGTAAAGAGTTGCAGGGGGGGATTCATCATCTTTGCTCAATTTGCAGTCTGTGGTTATTGGTGTGCTCATAGGTGCATAGTCTTCCATCCCATATCTTTTAAGCATGTATTTAAGATATTTGCTTGAGATATGAACATGTCGCTGTGGTTTGAGATACTTGTAGTCCAAGGAAGTAAGATAATTCACCCATCATTGACATTTTGAACTCTTTTGACATATTTTGAGCAAACTCATGGCTCATCTCATCATTATTGCTAGCAAAAATTAGATCATCAACATAGACAAGAGTGACTAGTAACTTATTCTTGTCCATCATCATGTGGAGATTACTTCTTGCCACCCCCTTTTTGAAGCCTTATTGTTGTAGATAGTGATCCAATCTTGCGTACCAAGCTCTAGGAGCTTGTTTCAACCCATATAGTGCCTTTTTCAACTTACAAACAAAGTCTTTTTCTTTTGCTAGTTCACATCCTTTTGGTTGCTCCACGTAGACTTATTCCTTGAGTTCCCCATTCAGAAATGCGGATTTTACGTCCATTTGATAGACTTTGAATCCTTTTGAGCAAGAAAATGCCAAGAACATCCTTATAGCTTCCATACAAGCTACTGGTGCAAATGTTTCTTCAAAGTTGATTCCTTCAATTTGTGAATAACCTTTACAAACAAACCTTGCCTTATTTTTGATGATTTGTCCATCTTCATTCATTTTGTTTTTGAACACCCACTTGGTTCCAATTATATTTTTATCCTTTGGATGAGGTACCAACTCCCATGTGTTATTCTTCTCGATTTGAGACATTTCTTCTTCCATGGCTTCCACCCAATCAAGATCCTTACTTGCTTGAGTAAAAGATTCTGGTTCTATCATAGATAGGAGAGCAACATCATTTTTCCTTGGTGTACTTGTCATCCTTCTTCGAGTTTGTATCCCCTCATCTACATTGCCAATAATCTACTCTTCCGGTGATGTTTTTGGAGGAATTTCACCTTTGAAGGAGTTTGAGATGGTTCTTTTTCCTTTTGTTTTTCTTGATCTTTTTCCTCTTTTTCAGGTTCTTTTTCGTTTTCTTCAATGAGGGGGTCAACTTCATGATCTTCAATTTCTTTTTCTAGAAGGGCTTCATCAATCTTCACATCAATGCTTTCCACTATTCTCCGTAGTTGATTATTGTAGCACTTGTAAGCTTTGCTCCTAGTAGAATATCCAAGGAATATTCCTTTGTCAACCCGAGAAGCAAATTTTCCTGGTGAGTCATTATTGATTTTTATGAAGCATTTGCTTCCAAAAATCTTGAAGTATTTTACTTAAGCAAGTCTTCCTTTCCATAAGTCATAAGGAGTCTTCTCATTATTTGGTCTTAGTTGAGTTCGATTCAAGGTATAAACTGTTGTCTTGACTGCTTCTCTCCAAAATTTTTGCTGCAAGTCAGCTGCTAGTAACATTGTTCTTGCCATTTTTGAACAGTTTAGTTTCTTCTTTCAACTACCCCATTTTGCTTGGGTGTTCTAGCAGCAGAGAGTTCTCTTTCGATTCCATGTACTTTACAGAATTCCTCAAATGTGAATTCTCCCCCTCTATTCGTTTTAATCATAGAATCCTTTTCATTTTCCACAAGAGCTTTAAGATTTTTTTTTTTTTTTGGCTGTGGTTCATGGACACCCTGGTCATTGGGTGGCCACTACGCCCACGGAAAAATCTGCGCTGATCGACCCCGAAGGGATCAAGCCCTGCTTCCAATAACTAGGCCTAACTTCAAGGGCTTCGGGGAGAATGGGCCTTGTGACCTCCCGATCGGCGGGGCACTGATTTGACTAGTTGAGCTAACCCTTGGGGCTTAGAGCTTTAAAATTCTACATTCAAATGCTTCAGATTTATATTTTATGAAATATACCCACATCATTCTAGTATAGTCATCAACAAATAAAGCAAAGTACCTTTCTCCTTGGAGCATTGGAGTTCTAGTTGGTCCACATGAATCAACATGAATGATCTCCAAAGGTTTTGATGTAGAGAACTCTTTGGTCTTGTGGCTGGTTCGAATAGCTTTGGAATGTCTCGCACTGCATTAATCTTGCTGATATTGATCAAGTTATCAAAACTTGTATGTCCCAGTTGCTTGTGCCACAACCAACTTTTATATGTTTGACGTAGGTAACATTTATCTTCTTGAATTTTATTCAGAATGTAGACGTTATCTGACATTCTAACTCCTTTCACTACAAGTTCTCTTGAGGAAGAGTTCCTTATTTCACAATATTTAGTGCTAAAGATAACATTATGTCCTTGATCACAGATTTGGCTAACACTCAAGAGATTGTGTTTGAGCCCATATACCAGCAAAGCATTTTGAGCCTTTCCTTTTCCATTAATAAGGGTAACGGTTCCTTTTCCAACAATTTTGGCAGATCCATTTCCAAAGGATACATTTCCTTCCTTTTTGTTCAATGAGACAAACTTCCTTTTGTCACCTGTCATATGTCTGGAGCACCCACTATACACAAACCAATGATTTTCATCACTGTGAGCACATAGAGCTAGGCCACATTTCTCTATATTGGGATTCTCATCTTTTGCTTCTCTTCTTTTGAAGGGGCAATTTTGTTCATTATGTCCATTATCATTACATAATGAGCAAATTGGATCAAATTTGGCCAAGGATCAAAAGAGTTGTAGGTCTTGATTTGTCCTTGCCCTTTGAGACCACATGGTTTGTTTGTTTGATCCTTCAATCTTGGTGCTTCATTCTTACGAGCCATGCAATGTTTAGCTTGATGACCAAAATTTTTACAATAATAACAATGCCCAAAAAAGATAGTTTGGTACCTGTTGTAATTGCCATGATTTGAATCAACATTCTTCCTTTGAGTTACTCTTTCTTCATTCTTTGGATTTGAGGTGGGCCTTTGATGAGATGATTTTTGTTCTTTTGGATTGCTGGAAAGTATGTCGGCATAGTTTCTTGCATTATCCTTAGTACTTGATGATTCTCCTTTAAAACCAATCCCAGATTTGTCATCTTGAGGTTTTTGAGCATTAAGGATATGGTCAAGTGTTTGAGAGCTTTCTCAACTCTTTTTGACTTGCTCTAATTCCTTCCTTAGATATACTATTTCAGCTTCACGATTTTCACAGATTTCTTCTTTTTCTTTTAGCTTTTTTTTCAAGAGGTCTTCCCTTTTTTTTGCTTCCTCCTTTTCTACCTTGAGATAAATGATTTTATTTCGTAATTTCTCATTTTCTTCAATGGCACTCATTAACAATTCATCTACATTTCCTTCTAGTCCTGAATCATCATCATTTGTGAATGCCATGAATGATACTTCTTGGCTTCCAGCATAGTCATTTTCTTCATATGATTCATCATTACCTCTTTTGCGATGAGGGAAACTGTTAGTTGATTTCTTTTTGATGACTACAAATTCATCTTCATCAGACCCATCTTTCTTAGAGAAGAAATTTTTCTTCTTAAGCCCTTTCTTTTTTGTATACCATCCTTTTAGAATCCTCTTCCTCATCACTATCATGCTCATGAGGACATTTTGCAGCATAATGACCTATTCTTCCACATTTGAAACAAATAAGAGGGTACTTACCTTTTAGCTTGGACCCTTTCTTTAATATTCGTATAAATTGTGCCAATTTAGATTCAGCATCTGAGTCATCACTGTTGGTATTCCATCCTTTCCCCTTTTTTGATTTTGAGGCCTTGAATGCTGCATATTTGGAACTTGGGATTCCTTTTCTCATCTCATAGGCAATGAGGATTCCATGAAGTTCATCCATCTTGAGAGTATCTAGGTCCTTCATTTCTTCTATAACACTTCAAATCTGTCAGGGAGAGATCTTAAGACCTTTTGAACAACAATTCTTTTTTCAATATTTTCTCCCAATCCTTTAAGAGAGTTGACCACTTTAGTTACTTGGAGGAAGTATGATGCAATATCTTCTTCATCATCTATTTTCAGACTTTTGAATTGCCTTCTATGAGTTTGAAGCTTTGCCTTCTTAACTTTGGAGTCCCCATCGCTGAGTCACAGTTCATGACTTTTGTAAATTCAGAATCAACGATTACACTAGTGATGGAATTTAAGGCTTTTGCATTTGCAATGTAAACTTTCCTTTCATCTTGATCAGTTGGAAGAGTGGAAGGAGCAATGTACCCATTTAAAACAGAATGCCAAACTTCAGGTCCAAGGGACATTCAGTAGTTGGACATTCTTTTTTTCCAAAACCCAAAATTTGTGCCATCGAACAAAGGAAGTCTTCCTGACACTTCTTGATTTTTCATTGTGACTAAGAACCCTTCTTCTAGCTGTTAGGTTGATTATGACGAAGCTGGTTTTGATACCAATTGTTGGAAACACTGAGAGGGGGGTGAATCAATATTTCTTTTCAATTGTGAAGCAGTTAGATTCTACACAATTAAAAAATCAAAGAAATGAATATTTTTATTATTGAAATAAGAAGGACAAATGATCCTTTTACAAATGAAGGTGTACAATGATTGCCAAGCACCAACTTGGACTTAATGAGCCTACGACCACTAGGGCTTTGACCCTATCTTCACCAAGGCTCCAACCTTGAGTTTAGGGGCACCTACCCCAAGGACACCAATCCTTCTCTACTGCTTCACTGGACTTTTTCGATCAAATACTGCATTTCACCAATCTGCACTATTCTGCACCATCACACTTCTTCATCAATTCTGCACCAAGACTTCTATATAAAAACTTTATTGTAGCATAAAAAATTCTTTCACCATGCCAACTGTATCAAGATATTTACACCATACTACACCAATTGTCTGTCTTCACACTTCCGAAGAAGAGTTAACACCACACTGCACCAACTTTCTGTCTTCACACTTCCCAAGAAGAGTTAGCACCACACTGCACCAACTGTCTGTCTTCACACTTCCCAAGAAGAGTTAGCACCACATTGCACCATGTCTGCACCAACTGTTCAAAGAAGATCACACTGTACTTTTTGAAGTTTATCACTATTCTTGATATTATAGCACCGTGGTACTGAGGTGGCTTTGTTCTAAACCACAGAGAGATCTGCGGTGCCCCTGTTCTAGTTCATAATCTGCAAAACAGTCTTCAAACAACACTGTGAGACAATCCGCAACCTAGTCTTCAAAAATATCCTAAGGCAGCTCCAAAGGTGACAGAGATCCGAAGTAATCTTAAGAAGGTCTGAGCTACACAATCCATGACATAATATTCCATAGCTCTGAGGGCTAATACTTTGAAATAGTCAACACCATATGACCCTGTTCAACGGTCCGAGGTTTGTTTATTGCACAGTTTAGTATTAGGTTTCGAGAGCCCTTATCCACAGTACCAAGAACAAAGATATGTTGCTAGGTTCGAAGGTGGTTATTGTTCTAATACAATCTGGCCAGTTCGAGAGAGAAAGCCATCCTTAGTCCGAAAAGGCACAACAGCAAGAAAAACAGTCAGCAAACGAATTTGGAATGGGAGCCCTCACTGTCCATAGGAGTCCGTATTTTCCTCAGAAATATTCCACACTGTATAGGGGTACTTACTTTAGCTGTTCAGTTCACGAGGTGTGAACTTTCCTGTCACTTTATTCCTTGAATAAATCCGCAAATCTACTTGTCTTCTCTGCTTGAGGAGGACGTTCGAGCCTATATTAATAGGCTTTCTGCCCATAAACCTGAACGGACATGTCTTTTAGTGCAAGTGGACATATATAAGTTTGTGTAGGTCGGCTCCATGAACAAAGGTATAATTTAACTTTTAAAATCAATTTCTCTCTTGTTATTTGAAATTTCAGGACACATAATAGCTCATTAGAAAGGTAAAATTATGTCCTTCAAGATGGTCTAGGTCTCATGATGAGGTTATTCCTCTAAGATGGAGAAAAATATTATTTAATGTGATTGATCATTCATTGGTGTAGAAATGGAGGCAGGGCAAAGTGTCTTTGAGTGTTGGGCTTCTTCATTGTTTGGTTTCCTCATTGATTGCTACAATGTCCCTGCCTTCTTCAATATATTGACATCAATGACAACTAGATTAACACTTCATACTGTAAGTCTTGCCTTTGTACTTGTTGGCATACATCTGACATATTTCTTTTGGTGTAGGCATTTCACCAAATAATTCTGTAGCTCTGTCAATTCCCATTGTCTTCACTTGGGATGGTTGACTTTCTTCATAAAAATAATCTTTATTCCTCAACATCATGTTGCAAGAATTTGGACGACTTGAATCATTCTCCCTTGTACTCTCCCAATAAATGGTGCAAGTTTCTTTAGTGTGAAAAGCCTTACAAGCCTTGTAGTAGTATAGATGGGGATGCTCCACCATATTCTCTAGTTCCAATGAGCTAGGAGGAGGTCTCTGATTTGACGATGGTCCTCTAAATCCATTCCTTGGTGGAAATCTAAATTGTTGCCGATCCTTTTCGATCCATAAGATCCTTTCTTGCATAGAGGCTTGGTTCTTGGTGATGTTGGGCTCTAACTCTTTGAATTTGTTAACCAAGAAAGATAAGGGATTTGGGCTTGATGGAGGAGGTGTTGAAACTTGTACTTTCTACTTGTATTCAACCTTTGCTCTTGAAGGTACTAGAATATCTGGTCTACCTGATAACGCCCAGCTTTCACCCATGCTTTTTGTCTTGGCTTTAGCTTCAGCTAGTGTGTTTGGCTTTTTTGCTTCATTGAAGAAGAAATTGAAGTGCCCTTGAAAAATATTCGTGTAGGACATTAAGAGTCAAGACAATTTCTCTGGTTAGCTGATGTGTTTGTGGGATTTCCTACACAACCTTGTTAAATCTTGCATTAATCTCATCAATGGATTCATTCTCATTTTTGTTAATGTTAGTTAAGGCATTCAAGAGGAAATGAACATCCTTTTTCTCAGCCCATCTATTAAGAAAAGTATCACAACAAGATTCAAAAGAATCAATGCTATTGTCAGGAAAACCAAGAAACCATTTTTTATCATATTTTTTCAATGACAAAGAGAAACATTTAAGGAAAACATCCAAATGACAGACAACAAGAGAAATCATGTGTTCTAGAAATGCATCCCAATGTTCTCTGCCCTAGTAACATTGTCCCCACTAAAAGTGTGCATTCCTTTAAAGAAGTTGGCATTCCATGGGGTTGACCTACAATAGTAGTGAAGTTGAATGGCTTATATGAATCTACCATATCCATAGAGTAGCCATTATATCTTGAGTATGTAAATGTGTTGAAACCTTTTTCTTATACCACTTGAGGCTTTAAAGCCTTGATATTTTGTTTCCTTGACTTTTCTTATTGATAAATGAGTTTAGGCTCAAGGACTTGAAGAAGCTCACTTTGGGAGTTTGTTCTTGTAGAGTGCCTCTTTATATTTTGTTGTTGAGTCGCCAGACTTGCCAAGTTAGTTGCACAAAATCTCACCAAGATACCATACAAAAGAAAAACCTACCTTGAAAATGTTGTTCAAATGTTGGATTATTTGAGCTCTTCCCATGTCAAAAAGTGTTGGTTGTGCAAGGGGAAGATTAGCGCTTTGAAAGATGATGATAAAATGTCATTGAACAACTAGGGAAATCGACCTTATTCTTGGAAATTCTGCTTGTTACCCACCCAAAGTGGGTGACCCCATAAGAGAAATTTTTCTGTTATCATCTCTTCCAGTTGACAGCCAATATCCCCTTATAGCCACTAGTAGTCGATGGCAATTCCCCATTTATATCTCTGCCAGCTGCATTAGTCATATGTTTCGTTTCCCATTTGGCAAGAGCACATGTTGGAAGGTGGGCTTCTGATTAAAAGGTACTTTATTCATTTTGCAATTAAGTGCCTATGCTTGTTTATATTTGGGCATTTGACATGGATTATGGGGTAGCATGGAAGAAAGAAGGGTCTTGGCTATGATCTTGTTCGCTCACCTTAAATGGAGGATTAATTATCAATCCTAGTCTAGTGGGACCTCACCTAATGGCCCAACAGGTATAGGATGGGCACTACTTGAGAAGCCACGATTGAGATAGTGTTGCCTCATCTCTCCCTATTCCATACTTACCATTTTCCATCTTACATTACAAGCCCCTACTCCACCTCCATTCTTTGGGTTCAACTCACCACTGGTTCATTGGGATTTGGCGCCCACACATCCTCATGCCTAAGTAGGGCCTGGAAATGTACCCTAGGAGGTTGATGCAACCAAAAGAAACAAAAAGAGCATGTGATGGCCACAAGCAAAACAAAAGAAAAATAAAAATGCAAAAGATGACCAAGACATTCAAATTAGCGCATGGGCAAAAGCCAAGCATGAGCTCTACCTCACTCATATGGCCATCACCCGATTCTTGGGCCAATGTTGCCCTATCTCATAGAAGACAAGAAACCCTTGCATGTCTCAACCCTTGATGGTTGACGAAATGCCCCATCCTTACGGGGGTAATAATTGTTATACATCATACAAAACAAGCTTTCATTCCTTGAGCTACGAGCAGTAATACAAAGAAGAATCGAGAAAAAGCAAAAGGCATAAGAGGGGTGGAAAAACAAAGGTCGATTTGGTAACTCATGCATCCATGATTGCTCCCTCTTCACATCTATACACCCAAGATGAGGATTCCCATTAGGATGGTCTCTTCGACCATGGCACTTGGCCATGAAGTCTTTTCCCCTCCGTTCCATCATTATTCACATGGCATATATTGATTGAAGGGTGGACCAAGGACATGCCACTTCCCTTTAGGGGTTGAGGACACTTAATAGGGTCATCTATTAGTATTAACCGCTTCTACCTAGGGAGGTAGCACCATTACATGACCAAAGCCACAATTTTGGAAGGGAAGCCTTGTATGAAGTATTAATTTTTCCATTACTATCAAGCTTGGTTCACTTAGATGCAATAATGATTAATTTTTCCATTACTATTATGTAATTGACAGGTGGTTCCATCTATAGGTCTGGGCAACTTAACTGGGGTCTAGGTCCTCTAGAGGGACATATTGACACCGATAGGTGAAGCGTTGAGGGGCATGTGACTCTAGACAATTGCAGAGCATCATTGACATCCTTGGGCACCTCTAACGCCGACAGTGTTCCAACACCTTGGCCCACATTGTTGACTTTTATGGGATGATGCACCTTGACCAGCATGCCCCCTAGCCAGCTTAGCATTGATTAGATTGATGGTAGCCAATTAAGGGCCCAGATGAGGATGGTCTCACACATTGAGACATGGGAGGGCTAGCAACAACTTGAAAACCCTCAATGTTAGAGTAGAGACATGCATTTTGGCCACTTGGAGACCCATGAGACCACTTTTGTGTGACAAAGCCAAAGTTGGGGTCCACAGGAGGAGATTGTTGTAGATCTAGGGGCCAACCCCTAGAGGATGATTTTAGAGGGCTATTGCACACTTCATGGCACCCCTAGCCCTCAACGCTTGCCTAGGAGAGGCTTACGCTAGAATGATGTCAACATAATCACCATCTCAGATCATGTGTGGGTTGTTTTGAGTTTATTTCATGAGCTACTAGGTCGGCTTGTGGCCTAACATGTTGTGACACATTATTATAATATTTTAGGGGGGCTTATAGGCTAATTAGGGATTCGATCTCCTCATATAATTAGAGGAGACTGAATTGTGTCTCATCGTCATCAAGCATTTGGAATTTTAGCCTCTCTAAAATTTTTGGCCTCTTTTCTTATGGAGGAGCAAGGATCTATGCATGCATTTTGATATTTGGAGTTGACTTTTCTATCTTTGGAGCTATTCTTTGGATCAATGGATGGAACCTTTTGCATGTTATCTTGTAAGTGGATCTTTGTTGATTAAGTCTTTCTCTCCATGTTTAATGTATGGAATAATGTGCAATATAGGCTTGCAAATTGTGCCCCAATTTATTGAATTGCTATCTAGAGGATCTATTGCATGCATTACTCATACCTAACATATGAACATATGAACATAGTGGTGAACTCTTGGTAGCTCTCCCATGAAATGTACATTATTCATTTCTTAGGTGATTGTTGGAAATTGTTGTGCTAGGGCATCAAAATTTCGGCCTTCTTAGAAGCTTGTTGGTTGATCTAATGCATCATAGACTCCACCCTCCTAGGGATCTAGGCATTGGCCCTCCTTGTGGATGATCAATTTAACTTTTAATCCATTACTTTATCCTCCTTTCTTTTGCCCTATTTTGGTCCCTTTAAGGCAAAGTTGCCAAGCTAGGGCTTGGTGCAGACTCCTAGGGAAGAGGAATTTTTGAAGTTGGAGAGTCTAAATGCCAAGAGGAGAGTGGTTGCCACAAAATCACTTCTTTTGGTATGCATTCACTTCAATTTCATCCATAAATTTATTTTCCCTAGTTTCTATCCCTAAAGCTAATCCTAGTTTGGATTTAACTTCAACTTGGGAACTTTTTGAGGGTTTCAAGTGTTGGAAATACTGAGAGGGTGGTGAAATCAATATTTCTTTCAATTGTTTATTAGACAAATAAGATTTTTCTTAATTAGAAGCACAAGTAATGCCAGAACCAAAAAAATATTTTATTATTGAAAACAATAGTGAGGACTCCAATCCTCTTTTACAAAATCAGGCTCCAACCTTTTCAAATGATTTAATTCTACAAGGCTCCAAACTTGTATAAGGACACCAATCCTTTCAAGTAAATCCAGGCTTCAACTTGGTCTATATGAGGACACCAATCCTCTCAATCCAATCGAGGCACCCACCTGGTCTATATGAGAACACCAATCTCCTAGGATCCAACCTTTCCAAATGCTTCAATTAAACTTCAAAATCAAGATAGTTTCAAGGTACTACTTCAAGATATCTCTAAGTGGCTTCAAGCTTGCTCCAAAAGGTTTTCCAAGTCTGCTTCAAAGATACTTCAAAAGCTGCTTCAAAAAGTCTTCAAGATCTGCTCCAAGACTGCCGTAATTTTGCTTCAAGGAAAGCTTCAAGGGCTGCTCCAAAGTGTCTCCAAGATCTGCTCCAAAATACTTCAAAAGTCACTTCAAGGATTGCTTCAAGATCTGGTCCTAGGTCTGCACCAATAGCTTCAAGATTTCTCCAAGAAAACTTCTTCAAGATGCTGATCTAAAGTCTGCTCAAGATTGCTGAGGAAAATCTTCTCCAATAAGCTTCAAGATGGCTCCAATAAGCTGGTAGAACATCTACAAAATATGCTTTAGAATGTCTTCAAATTATGCTTCATAATATCTCCAAAAAGAGGTCTGAATTTTGAGTCAATGATAGATGTCAAGGAGGGCTCAAGGTCTATCCACAATCACTTCATAGACTGTTCTTAATATCTGTTTCAAGGATGGTCTCAAGGCACCTTAAATTGGATCACGGCAAGCTCAACAATAATTACCCGCCAACCGAAAAACTGAGTCAATAAGAGGCTAAAACCAAGATCAATGAAGGTTGAAGTTGTTTTAATACAAATCAGAGATAAGCTCCAAGAACATGATCGGGCTTGGTGCTTTGGTGGCCAAGCTCTGTCTCACCACAGGGCCAAATGTCCACAGAGAGGGGGCTGAATTTCAGGCTTGGGTCAGTGCACAGGGGGGACCGAATTACAGGCCCTAATTCTGCTACTCCTCAGGCTGAGTCTTAGGTCAAAATTTTATCTCTTATCAAGGCCGAAATCTGTCCTTCAAAGGGGTTGGGATCTGAGCTACAAATGAGGTCAAAGCCTTCTCCAAAGATAGTCAATTTATTCAAGATAACTGATCAAATAATTCACCAAGAACCAACCAAAGACACAAACTAAATCCCAAAATTCTTGCTTCTTCAACTTGTCTCAAGGTTCATGAGATATGAATCTATTTATTCCTTCCTCAGACTCAAATTACTTCTCCTTGATCCTTAGTTGAGTTCATGATCAAATGAGGAAAAAATATCCCTTATTTATACTGGTCCAATCACCGAACAGAGCCGACGTGATCATCATTCTTGGAGTCGACTTGTGCATAAGCCGACCTGCCAAATTAGATTCCTTGCCTTCGCCCTTTGCTTGTTGCCTTTCTACTATTCAAACAATTGAATGAGTTGACGGTGACAGATTGTTCCTTACAAGGACTACATTTTAAATTGATTGCAAGTGAAAATGAAATATTAACAGAGTTGAGGGGTCACAGAGTTTTAAATAATTTTCTTTCTCATGTCAAGGTTGGGTGGGTGGCCCAAATGTTGTTTGATGACATGTTTCCTCATAGGACTTGAGTAACTGATTCCATAGTAATTTGTCCAAATCTTCAAACTGTCAATGAGCTATGATGACCAACATTTAAATGTTCTATTATCTATAATTTATCACGTAAAACAAGCAATATGATCTTACAAACTCAACAGCCTACCAATTAATGATCTAACAAGGGCAATACTCATGGGAACAAATGGATACTTTGACATCAATGACAAACATTATCCAACATCATGTGGCTTTTTCTTGTTGAAGATCATTGTTGGAAACCCTTTCTCCTTTCCATGACCTCGGGTCATCCCAACACTCAACATACTAAACAAGCCCTAGTTCTTGTGCCTCATCTAATAGGTCTCTATCAAGAAAGTGAATTGCCTCCTATTGGAGCCTTGAGCCTAAATTGTAGAGGGTCTTGTTGTCCACATATTGCACACAGAAGACAAGTGGGAAAATTCCTCAACCCCACAAGGTGTGTTCTTTGTGGCAACACTAAGAGAAGGGGTTGTCACCTGATCCTAACTAGCTCTGTTTAGGTTTTCTCCTAGCTAAACCCAGGGGGGTGGTTCCTAAGGAAGATTCTAAATGGAAATATTACTAAAGATAACAAGTTCTAGGAGATTATGATCTTAGTTAATTAATTAGGCAGACTTGAAATAACCTGAAGTGAAATTTATTAGCAAGTTCAAATAATTATGAGCATATACAACATCAAATATGTAGATAGATCAATTAGATTCAATGAAATAGACCCTACAAGGAAAGTTATGATTAGACTAGTGCCAATAATACAATTGCAAGAAATATATGCTCAAGAAGAAATCACAATACTTGTGATGAGATATAATCTTCAAGTTACAACAAGTTGCAAAAATGGAAACTGCAAGATAAGTGTTAGTGAATTAAAACCACAATAGATTATTACGCCGAGAGGCGCTCTACAACCCAATATAGGAGTTAAGTCCCCTGACACGGGGATTCGGGACACGTAGGATTCGAGATTCGTGGTGTCAGATTCGGACACGCTGACCCCCCGGAACAGGACACGTTAGGATTTGTTATATATTATTTTAT
>APFE031343111.1:63183-74700 GCA_000404065.3 Pinus taeda
AGATATTAGATATTTCTTACACAAATTTTAATTAATGATACAAATTTATTGATTTCAAACATAGATCTCCATCTATAGCTATTAGCATGCATAGTACATACAAAATTCAAATAAATGTCAGTGGTACTGGTCACATAAATGATAAATCTATTAAAAATTTAAATCATGATTCATAATTCATAAGTTCATAACTGAAAGACAACTTACAAGTTACAACTACAAGATAGTAAGATAAACACACTGACAACTGTAGTTTTCTCATTAAGTCATCAAATCAAAATGTGTTACATAGGTAGTGTTGGTGCAATGCCAATGGAAAATAGAAATAGTCAAATAGAAAATATAAAACAACTACAGGTATACAAGCCTCAAGGCATCAATCAACATCAGAATCAACATCACTGTCCTCATCATCATGGTCCCCACTGCTCTCCTCTGTATCCTCCTCCTCCCCTGTATCCATAGTCGCCTCTGCATCTGTTGGTGTGGAGGTTGACCCCTCTAAGTCATCAAATCTAATAGGCTCTACCACTGGATCATTGAGATCCATGTTGGCCAATGCCAACTCAATAATGGTGTTCAGACCCATATCATCAGGAAAGACATCCCACATCTTTGTCTTTCCCCTCAACCACTCTTCCCTCTGCCTGTAAATAAGACGAAGGTTGGTGTGCACATACACCATTGTCTCTGCCCTGGACTGCTCAAGCCTGCTCTTCTTCACATTATGCAAATTCTCATATGTGCTCCAATTCCTCTTGCAACAAGAGGATGAAGTCACTTGAGAGAGGAGCCTCATGGCTAACTGTTGAAGAGGAGGGCTTGTTGCCCCATGATTTGCCCACCAAGAATAGGGCTTGTTAGCCCCCCTATCTCTAATCACATCATAACCTCCAAATCGACCAGTGCCAGTGGAAAACTTTGCAAAGGCATCCTCCACCTCAGCAAGCAATGCACTATCCTGATAAATCCGCTTGAATGCCTCTTTCCTCCCCTGTGAGATTTCACAATCCATGTGAGGAGGGAATCTCAGGAAGGTCCACCATTCAGCCACTTATGGCTGTAGTATTTGGGGTTCAATGAGTGAGCCAAACAATGTAAGGGTGTACAATTCTTGCCCCATCTGTTGACAAGAATATCATGTATGGTATCGCAGAAGGCCTATGGTGATGTCTCATACTCGGTGCACTCTCTCTGTAGAATAATGCTCCTCACAGACTCAATCATGGAATCCCATCCCTCATAAACCTCTCATAGGATGGGTTTGTCTGTATTTGCAACTCGAAGCAAAGAAATGATAGGGTCCATGATCCGAATAATTAGATCTACCCTCTCCCACCAAGCATCATCTAGCACTGTGTCCTTCACTCTTTTAGAGGCTGCCTGATCTGTCTTTCTCCAAAAAGGCCAAAACTCAGAAATAACCATGGACCGAAGAGTGGCCTTGACCTCCCTCAACCTTTTCAACATCATGAATGAAGATGCAAATCGTGTATCAGCAATCTTCAACAATGGTAGATTGGTGTACTCCTTGTAGATAGTGAGGGCATTTGTATGATTTTGCACAAAGTTACGGATATGTCTTGCATCCTCAATAATGCTTCCAATCCAAAGCACATCAGAAGCAATGGATTTCAGTGCTAAGTTCAATGAATGGACAATGCAAGGTGTCCAAAACACTTGTGGATATTTAGCTTCCACAATCATGCCAGCAGCCTTGCAAACAGGTGCATTATCTGTAATGATTTGCACACAAGAATCAACACCTACATCTTCAACAACTTTAATAAATAACTCACCCATAAATTGTGCATCCTTGTATTCGCCAAGTGTATCCACTGCTTTAATGAAAACTGGACCATTCAAGGAAGATACCATGAAGTTGATGATTGGGTGTCGTGCTGGATCTGTCCATCCATCAGAAACAATGCTAACCCCAGATGTTGACCATGATGCCACAATAGGCTCAAGCATTTTTTGCACCTCTTTTTTGCCTTCGTCAACAATGTGGTTCTCAACTTCTCTGACCCAGGAGGCACATACCCTGCTGGAGCCCCTTGAGTTAGAGCTCGGCACATCTCAACAAATAAAGGTGAACGTGCAACATTAAATAATATGAAGTTTTGATATAAGAAGAAGGCAATGGTGAGATCAAGCTCTTCCCGTCTCCCTTTTTGGAAAATCTTGTCCATTGGACCAAGTGCTCTTCTTTTTGATGCTTGTTCCCCAGTAGAAGTAGAACTCTCAAATGGAAATTTGGTGGTGGCTTTCCTAAAAAATGGAAGGGGGTCTTCATTCATGGGTTTTTTTTGATTTTGAAGCCAGTGCCACATGTTCCATACCAACATTGGCCTCCTTTTCCAATTCTTTTCTCTTTTGTGAAGTAATAGCTCTACAAGATCCAATCCCACAACCAGGTAAAGCCAACAAATGTGATTTCACACGGTAATATGTGCTTTTGAAAGAAATGTTACAAAAGTTGCATTTCCATTGCACATTGCCTCCTTCCTTTCCCTTGTTGTTTGGCCCATCCTCTCTTCTGTGACATATTTCCACAATGGATATTTATCATTGTCTTTAAGTCCTCTTCCCTCAACATTACTTGCAGCAGAATCTGATGATATTGGGGGAGGAGGGGCATCTCTACCCATGACATTCTTGCCCTTCCTTTGCCCCCTAACTGCTGCCTTTGATTAAGCCATGAACACTGTTACCTGTAAAAAAAATGAACAAAGCATGCACAAATTTGTAAATAAAAAATCATATACAAACTGCTGTAAAAAATGCAAAAAAATGGAGGTGAAATGCCAGTCTTAGAACAGAGACAATTTTAGGCTTTTAGCATGTCTTTTGAAAATTCAAGGTTGCAACTTGCCAAAGTATTCTGAGAAATTCAAGGTTACAATACACATAAATTATAATTAAATAGATTCCACTGTCCAGATATAAAGTTATTTGAATTTCATTACAAATCGACCCCATTCATAACAACCGCAGGGTCCATACTATTATAAATTGGTAGCTTTTCAGGTTCAAAATAGTCTGGCATCATATTAGGAATCAAATCTGGTAATCATGACTTAGAAATTTTAAAATGGTATTAAAGCTTGTTTCCTGAATCCGTGAATGCAGATAAAGGTGAGGGTATCTGCCTGTAGGCTGTAAGAGGTGAATGCAGATAAAGGTGAGGGTATCTACCTGTAGGCTGTAAGAGGCAGTCGATGTCAAGGATGTAAAGCTCTCACCATGTAACATAAATATTAAAAACAGAGAACTCTCATGGCATCAAAATTAATACTCAAGTGACAACTATTATTGGAGTATTGATACTCCAACAAGGGTAGCGGGCCATCAATTACTCTTTTTCCAATACCAAAGTAAAATCACACAAAGTATAGGTTCAATCACTGTATTATCATTTCAAATTTCAATCCAAGAATGATTGGACAACCATGGTTACTGTTCCTATGCCACTGGACACACTTGTGCAGCAGTTTTGGGCAATGACACCTCACCTCTGTTGGCCTCACACATCTCATTGCTACGTTTCCATTAAAAATAATCTGAAGGGTTAATAAATCCTCTATGTTGCATTTAAACATCTTTTTTGACGGCTTTAAGCAACAAGCAGCATTGTCAATCTTGAGTTTCGCTCACTTTGACGTGTGCTCACTGCTATGTTGTCATTGAAAATAATCTGAAGGGTCATATATGTTAATATTTTAAAATAATAACCTAGTTTTCGAGTGGGCTATGATAATAACCTATTTTTTGAGTGGGCTATGAGTAGGTAGCACTTTTACTGACTTGCCTGCGGCTGCATGAGTTCCTTCTAAACCTGATGAATGTGTCAAATATTTTGACTTTCATGAGTAACTCATTAAAGCTACAACTATGTTAATTCTTACTCAGGCCATTGCACAATTTATAGATAATTTTATTTAGTATAACTTTGAATCATTCATAGTGAGCTGACCATTAGGCAACAATCCTAATCTGAAGCCTAAGAAGGCTCCTTGCAAACTTCATTTGCGAGTTCCAACATGGCATTAGGTAAAACGTAACAATTATTGGCTGTTGCTAATCTCCAAGTAGGCGATTGATGTGATATCTGGGCAATGATCTCATTGATCAATAGTTATTAAAGAGGAGTGTCTAAGGCATACAATCTAAAGAGTTCTGTGTATATAGGTCGAGACCTATAAAAGCCAATAAAAAAGAATCTCTGCTATGCAAGGTTACAATAACTTAATACTAAATAGTTACGTGGTGGACCGGTGGTCGATTCTCCTTGCTGAGAGTCTACTCCTTGCTACAACAACGCAAATCACTTGCCAACAGCACAAATCACTTGCCAAATGAAAATATTAATGAGCAAACACGCCCTTTTCATACCCGCGCTGAGCTTAGCGAGTCCTGGAAACAGGACACGATTCCCAAAATCACGACACGCTTTTGAAAATCGTGACACGACCTCGGATTCGACGCGTCAGAAAAGGACACGACGTGTCATATGATTTGGACACGAATCCGGACTGAATCGTGTCGGATTCGCTGGATTCGGGATTCGAGGGGCCTCTAGGGTGAATTCGGTGATCTAGTATAGGAGTGATGTGTAGGTGTAATGTAAGAAAGTTTGTAAACATTTTCACATGTCGGCTTAATATGTTGAATTTATATTAATATGTCCAATTTATAATACATAAAGGATTGGTAAAAATTTGCATGTCCGTTAAAAGTGTTGAATTTATAGTAATATGTCCAGTTTATAATACATAAAGGATTGGTAAACATTTGCATGTTTGTTAAAAATAATATAAAGCCCAGTATGGGGGAGATGTTCTAGTGTCTGTAAAAAGTCAAAAGTAATAAAAATAATAAAACTCAATTTGTTACATTATAATTTTGTTTTTATTAATAAAATCATAATATATATATATTACATCAAAATATATAACTATAAGTAGCAACAATAAGTTAAGATTCATTTTACCTTATAAAATAGAATAATGATTCTGGAACCATATTTAAATATTAATAAGCAGATCAAAACTTTAATACTTAAAATATTAATATAACATTATGTTCGGCATATATATTATTAACTTGTAAATAGGCTTTGTTATAATACCATGGCTCATCAATACAATATGCCCATAAACCATCTCTCATTTCACAATCAAAATATTTTATTTGAATTTAATTTTATAACATTTTTTTGATTCAATCTAAAAGAATAAAAATTATAATTTGTTTTGAGATATATCTACACTTCTATCACATTAAAATACATCAGATATAAATAGAAGCTAGAAATTAAGATCCATTTACCGTATGAATTAAAATAATAATTTTGTAACCATATTTAAATTTCATTAATAAACACATAAAAACTTAATACTTAAAATATAACAAGATTTTTAACCATAGATATTCACCCCCACTTTACCATGGATATTATTAACCATACCATACCATGAGCCAATATGATTGCTCATCAATACCACATGCCCAAAAATTATATCTTATTTCGCAATAGAAAATTAAAATAATACTTACAATATAACAAGATTCTAACCATGGATACTCACCTCACTTTACTGTGGATATTATTAAACATGCCATACCATGGGCCAATATCATGACTCATAAATACCCTATGCTAAAAAACACCTCTTATTTCACAATCAAAATATTTTGTAAATATGTATATTTTTTTTTAATTTAATTTTATTACATTTTTGGGCTGGAGACACTCTCCATACTGGTATGTCTTGTTATATTATGTTATCTAAACATTTTGACCCTATCAAATTACATAAAAAAAAATAAAATTATTAATTAAAACATTTTGACTTAGTGAAATTACATAAAAATTAGAATTAAACGAAAAAAATTAATAATTAAACTTAACTTTGGATCTATCAACATCCGAGAGGGATCAAATCTCTCGAGGTGCAAACCTTTCTTCAAGTTTTGCACCTTGAGAGATTTGATCTTCCTCGAAGCTTGATAGATTTGGAGTTAAGATGGATCTAGGCTGGTATACAAATTTGAGATATCAGCAACAAGATTTAAAATAGAGCTTGCAAGAGAATATAACTTGCACTTAAAAGAGAAATGCTCAAATATGATAAATGAAATTAAAGGACAATTAGCATGAGCATGTAAATGAAATACGCAAGTACAAGAACATTAAGTGCACTGTTTGAAAATAAATAAGATGCTCACAATCCAAACTTGTACAATAACCAATTATATGCAAGATGAAACAAAGTTATAGGTGGGTGTGTGAAGTAGGTGATCTTGGTGAATTTTATTAAATCCCTAGTCTAAGGTTTGACTTCCCCTCAATTCCTTCAACTTGGTAAGGACCGAGGTGGTTGTAAGAAGGCTAGGATGAGGAAGCAATGGCTTCATTAACGATACCCACCTAGTACTTCAAGACAACCCGCATGCCTTCATTCCTTCAAGGGACCTAGCCATGCAAGAGAACTGCGGGGTCATGCGTTTTACCTTTTCTCCAAACTTAAATTTTGGGAGATTGAATGACAGTTGAGGAAGTGTTCCAAAATGTCTATCAACCAAACTTATGCTTGGAGGTAAATTTTAGAGAAACAAAATGCAAAATGTGAATGAGATATGAAATTAGAACAAGTGTTTTATGACAAGATGTTGATGAATGATAATATTAATTATGGCTCAAATTGTTACACTTGTATAAAATTGTTAGACCTTAAATACAAACCAATTAGACAATGGAGTATGAATGATATACCAACAATAAGATAAGTTATGCCAACAACAAATAGATCGGATTTAGGTTAGTAAATCAGTTATGAAAATCAAATACTTCAATGTGCTAATTAGCTTAATGAAATATGCAAGGTAGGAATTAGATCTAGCAATGTTCTCCTACCAAATGAGGAGTTAGGGATACCAAGGGGAAAACCCCAAGCTCCCTTGAGAAGAAAAAATATTTTATTAATTAGAGAGAAACCCTCTTGTAGAGAAGAGAAGGTTTGGATTTTGAGGGTTCTACAACAAGGGTTTCAAAGAGAGAACACCCTTCCTCAAAATTTCAAGAAAATGAGAAAAATATTTACAAATGCCTCTTGCAAAATCACAATGAAAAATTTCTCAAGAAAGGAATTTTGCTTTCTTCAAATGGATCTCCCTCATAATGATAGACGCCCAAGATTTAAGAGAGAAAATGCGCAGGAGAGGGAGAGAGACCCTCTCTTGTGTCCACGACCAAGGGGAAGAAGGATTCAACAAATTGTTTTCAAGATTCAACAATTTGTACTTTTGTAACAAACTTTGATCTTGGAACTGCATTCACTGCCTTGGCTAGTCCCTATGAATTGGAAGCCTTCCTTGCCATTTGGTCGGGAAACATCCTTGAAATCTTGCTATCCTTGGCTTGGTTCCTAGAAGCCTCTTGCTCCTGAACATTCTATAAGGTCATCTCATACCAATAGATCTTCTTGACAAATTTGGAGGAATTTGTCGATTGCTCCTCTCTTGTTGAACATGAAGGTTGACTCCCTTTGAGTTGCTCAACCTTTGGAGCTACTTGCTCCTTGTTCTTTGTCACTGTTTTTCTTTGTGCCATCGATCAAATAGGCTATCCCTTTAACCTATACATGTTGCTCCTCATTAGAGTTAGATCCCCTAGGTCTGATCAGTACCTTTCCATCCTGGAAAGTAACATAGATTCTTCTCCATCATAAAGATTGGAAGCAAACTACACCTGAGTTCTAACACCCACAACATGGCCTTTACTTCTGTTGGAATTTCTAAGTCTGACACATTAGAAACCCTTCATGCACTTTACTGATTTATTCCTATGTACTTGTTCTGTTAATTAACAAGTTATTTACCATGTAAATACTGGAAATAAATACAAATGCATGCTCAACACATTACAGATCATCAACTGAAGGAAATAGAAACAAGCACACAAGTGACATCGTTGTTTTTGGACTAATGTCCTCGGAAAAACCCAATGCCGGAAAACCAGTGCAGCTATTTGAGGGTTTGATTTATTAAGCAGTTTCAGAATACAATTTGGGTGCTAAATTCGGCTCACCCAACAGAGAAAAATCTTGACAGTAGTACCTCTCTACTCAGAAGCAGATAATCTGGCGGAAACCCCGGATAAACACTCTGGTAGCTCTACAACTCCAATTTGCCTGACGAAATCCCACCGTCAACTTCTAGGGACTGCGTCAGCTCTATTTGGCCTAGCATTAGCCCAATGTCACACTGGATTGGCCTGCGTCAGCGTCTGGAGGCACTGCGTCAGTCCTTTGGCCCTATGCGTCACTCACGCTGGCCCTCCGAGGCACTGCACAACTCCTGGCTGGCTCTGCATGATCCCTGGCTGGCTCTGCATGAGCCCTGGGTTGCTTTTGCGTCCCTCTCTCTGGCTACTGCACTGATTCTCCCGGTGACATCTCTATCTCTCTGCTTCTGTATTCACTACCCCTCAGCTGCAACTCTGATCACTCTCTCAACTTTCTCAGCAAACCCAGCCCGAGAAAGTCGAAATCTTGATCTCTTGGTGTGTTCTCCAAGTGACCCTCAAGCCCCCTCTTATACTTTTCTTGTTGACAAATCAATGGCCGAGATTAAGTCCCTAATCAATGGCTAAGATTAGATCTGGCTTGATCCATGACTTTTGGACCATTCTAACACAGTTTTATATTAATTCACATTAATATTTTATTTTCCCTAACTTTAGACTTAGGGACTCCATTAAAATATTAATTATTTTAATATGACCCAAACTATTTAGAATCTGCCCAAACTCTTTCTAGGTATTGGAGATCTCATGTGCTTTAGCCTCTCCACCAATTTTCGTGGCTAGAGCACATCCGATGCTACCCCAAATCAACCCTCCCTCTTAGCGAGGGCTGTGCTCTAGTAATACTCACTGAGCATCACTCTGATCATCCAGCGTTGGTCCTTGTGCTGATGCTGGGCCTGCTGCCCAACATCCTCTGCACTGCTGCGTCCTGTACTGCTACCCATGGCCTTGCCACTGCCACTGCTGCATCCGTACTGCAACTCCCTTTGCATCCGTGCTGCTGCCCATGGCCCTACCACTATCACTGCTGCATCTGCACTACAACCCCTCTCATCATGCTGCCCATAGCACTACCACTGCTAACTGCTGCATTGTAACCTAGTTACTGAGAAGTAAGTAATTGGTCTCCCAACTTTGACATCTCCGTCATGCTAGAAACACCCCTGATGCCAAAGCTCCCTCTGTCACTAAAAAGTGCTCCCTCTCTGACCTCCGCGCTGCTGCAACAACTCCATGCATCTCGCATCGTTGCACACCTCTCTGTGCGATCCTACACTGGTGCAACACTCCCGTGCCTCTCGCATTGTTGCAGCCTGCTAGCCTCACGCTGTCCTGGGAATCTTGCATTGTAACTCCCTTTGTCGCTCCATCCGAATCCATCTCTGTTGACATCTCTAGTACTACTACTCCTCTTCGGGGTTCCCGTAGCAAGGTCTAATCCAAGAGGCTGGGTACCTCGAGGATCCTGCCCCTCATCGCCTGTAGTCCTCCTGACTATAGTACGATGTCTCCCCACTTCTTCTGAAGTAGCACATGAGCACTCATGGCACAATAATCATCTGTCTCCACTTCCTTCTGTGCCCTTGTTGGTGCTGCGTTGGTCTCGAAGGCCTCTCCCTTACTCTTCTTCCTTGGACACTGGGTCGCATAATGACCCAGCTCCCCACAGTGGAAGCATTTGACCTTGGAAAGGTCGTTCTTCTTCCGTTTCTCCTGCTTTCCCTCAAATATTAGGGCAACATCTTCCTCCTTCTCCTTCTTGATTCTGATCACCTTGCCGTTACTTCCTGCCTTGCTCAGTCTTCTGATCTCTTCTTGGCGAAGAGCATCCCACATTTCCTCCCAATTTGGAAGGGTCGCCCTGCCCAGTATGCTCTGGAGAAACACCTCCCAGTCTTTTGAGACTGTGTTTAGGGCTGTTCTCACCACCAATTATGGATCTGACGTTGCCCTTATGGAAGTCAGCTGATCCCGGATCTTCTTCAATCGACCGAGGAATGGGTCGATCTGTTCTCCCTTCTTCATCTGGTATGATCGCAGCTGATTTTCTAGTAGCATCTTCCTCGGCACGGAAGTATGCTGATACAACTTGGTCAAGGCCTCCCACATCTCTTGTGCCGTGTTCTTCTCGACAATATGTGGTACTATATGATCCTTGACCCCGTCACGGACGATACTCTTGGTCCTTGCCATTGCATCCTCAAGGCGAAGTGCTTAACAAGATTCCTGTCTAGCACGGATAAGATTTTGGCCTTCCAGACTACGAAGTTTGAGGCTCCGTCCAGTCTGTCTTGGTCTCTGCTAGGATATTCCGACACATAGGAAATAGTTAACTATAACTTGGTCCAGTGTAGAGTTAGGTAAAGTGTGTTTCTTTACTATGTACTTTTGTAACTTACAATCTGATGGTCGCGATATGTAGTGATCCGATGGTTCATTCTCTCCTCGGTATTACCGACACTTGATCCGTGGCTTAACACTCGATTGGTCCATGATCTCTATTTAAAGAGCATGGAGGGTCATTTGTAGGGTAACCATTCATGAGAAAAGCTTATGTAAATTTTCATTCTTTTATTAATAAATTGCCTGAAGTGGTCGCGTTGGCTCAGGCCATGGACTGTTTCCCTCTTTGAGGGTTTTAACCACGTCAACAATATTGGTGTATTGATCTGTGATCTGTTTGTGAGCGGTGTCTTTTGGTGTTCTGTTTGAGGAACTTACCCTGTAAATTCCTACATGGTATCAGAGCTATTTGAGGGTCGCATCCGTTGGTGATCCAAATCTGAAGTTGGTAGAACTGCGTCCGAATGTCGTTTCTTAGATCTATTGTTTTTGACTGCTTTCGGGCCGAGAGGAATGCTCTATTGTGTGAGGAGCATTTGTTCTAGTGAGGAACCCCTTTCGTTTCACGCGAAAAGGTTTCCGGTAGCCCTAGCTACATCATTTTTAAGATCTAGAGGTATACAGTGTTTATTTGCAGTTTCTAGTTTTTTTCTTTCTGTTTATTTCGGTTTATTTATCTCTTTGTTTTTTATTACCGGATCTACACCTTTCATTTTTGCGTATGCTCTTTGCCCCGTGGCTCTGTGCGATTTGGGCAAATCAGAAACAGAAAGGAAGTTTTTTTCTCATGTGTATGCTCTTTTCCGCCATGCCTTAGTGTGATCTTGGAAAATCAGAAACATTGAGGAAAATTGTTAGTTTTCGGGTAAAGCTAACTTCAAACCATAAGGTTTGTTTTTTTTGTAAGTTCGTTTTGGGTTTTGTGGTTTTTGTTTTGCAGGCAAAAAAATGAGCTTTCTCAAGTAAGCACGCACCCCAAAGCTTCAGTGACTTAAAAAAAACCCCTTCTTCTTTTCCAAAAATTACTAACCTTTTAAACTAGCTCACTTGGTCCAAAGTTACTTTATGAGAATAGAGGTCTT
>APFE031343111.1:78684-91659 GCA_000404065.3 Pinus taeda
GAACTCTATCTGCCTTGTTCTTTCCCTTGCTGCCTCTTTCAAATGGGAAGTCCATCAGATGGATGTTAAATCTACCTTCTTCCATGGGGACTTGCATGAAGAAATCTATATGGAACAACCTACTGGCTTTATGAAAACAAACTCTAGCCTTGTATGCCAGTTTAAGAAATCCCTTTATGGTCTCAAGCAAGCTCCTTGGGCTTGGTATGCCAAAATGGATAGCTTTCTTTTAGAAACTGGCTTTTTTAGGTGTCATTTTGACAATATTGTCTACACCAAGAAAGTGGGCAAGTCTCTTATCATTCTTGTTCTTTATGTTGACGATCTTATCCTTACTGATAGTGATCCCAACCTTATAAACCATGTGAAGTCCAACCTTAAAAAGAAGTTTGAAATGACAGACTTAGGACGCTTGCATTATTTTCTTGGTCTTCAAGTCTTGCAATCCAAGGAAGGTATTTCCCTTTCCTAGTCCAAGTATGCCTGTGATCTTCTACGCCATTTTCACATGGAAGACTGTAAACCAGCTCTTCTCCCTTTCAGTCTGGAGCCAAACTTTCAGTCACTTGTACTTCCTCTGAAGTTGATGCTACCTTATACCGTCAACTTGTAGGAAAAATTTTGTATCTGACCCATACTCGTCCTGACCTTCTTGACCTTTCCTTTGCTGTTGGCCTTATTGCTCGGTTTATGCAAAACCCACATGAAAGTCATTGGAAAGCAGCTAAAAGAATACTTCGTTATGTTCGAGGTACAGTTCAGTTTGGGATTCATTACAGTGCAGAAGCATCTCCTCTATTGGTTGGTTCACAGATTCTGATTGGGCTGGTGACCTTGATGATCGAAAGTTTACTGCAGGTTATGTATTCACTCTTGGTTTAGGACCTATTACATGGGCTTGCAAGAAACAAAGTGCCATTTCTCTTTCTTCAGTAGAAGCAGAGTATTGTGGTGCCGTAGAAGCTAGTAAGGAAGCCCTGTGGCTTCGTCAGATCTTGTCAGAGTTTGGCTTTCAGCGATAGCATTCGACTACCCTTTGGTGTGTTAATCAAAGTGCCATTCAACTATGCAAAGATCCAGTCCAACATCAGTGTAGCAAACACATTGAACTGCACATGCACTTTATCAGAAAGCTCATTCACGACCATGTTCTTGAAGTGCAATATTGCTCAACAGATGATCAAGTTGCAGACATTTTTACAAAGGCTCTCACAGAGGCGAAGTTTACCAAATTTCGATTTATGGTTGGAGTTCAGGAAGCTGTCACTAAGGGGGGATAGGCTCTAATGCCTCCTTCCTTCTCCTATTGTGTCATATTTGTACATCCTTCAATCCTATCCCAAGTTGTTCTTAAGGGGGGATGTTAGGATATTTCGACAAATAGGAAATAGTTAAGTATAACTTGGTCTAGTGTAGAGTTAGGTAAAGTGTGTTTCTTTACTATGTAATTTTGTAACTTACAATCTGAGGTCATGATATCTAGTGATCTGACGGTTCATTCTCTCCTCAGTATTACCGACACTTGATCCATGGCTTAACACACGATTGGTCCATGATCTCTATTTAAAAAGCATGGAGGGTCATTCGTAGGGTAACCTTTCATGAGAGAAGCTTATTTAAATTTTCATTCTTTTATTAATAAATTGCCTGAAGTGGCCGCATTAGCTCAGGCCGTGGATTGTTTCCCTCTTTGAGGGTTTTAGTCACGTCAACAATACTGGTGTATTGATTTGTGATCTGTTTGTGAGCGGTGTCCTTTAGTGTTTTCTCTAAGGAACTTACCCTATAAATTCCTACAGTCTCTTACTCTGTGTAGTGCCATTTCGCTGCTCTTCTACTTCCTTCCTGGAAGTTCTTGGTATGACTCCTCTAAGCCTCGATTTCCCTCCTGGAAACCCTTCTTCCAATGTCAAGATGCCCCTCTCCAATCGTCTATGCAACTGCAACACTAATCTGGATTCCTTGGCTAGAAATCCACCTCGGTAGCAACTCCCTCTACCTTGGTCTTGCCCTGTTAGGTACTGTTCTGACTACAGTACCCCACCACCTCCACTCTGCAACTTACCCACAGCCTCCTAAACCCCAATAAATCAAAGGTTAGAGTGATGCCCCTCTCTAATCGTCTATGCAACTGCAATCCACCTCGGCAGTAACTCCCTTTACCTTGGTCTTGCCCTGTTAGGTACTGTTTTGACTACAGTACCCCACCAACTCCACTCTGCAACTTACCCACAGCCTCCTAAACCCCAGTAAACTAAAGGTTAGAGCTCCTAGGCTTTGCGCAATCCCGACACAGGCAAATCAACCTCCTCAGTCAACTGTGTCAGCCCTTCTAGCCTCTGCGTGAGCCTGCCTTTGCCTCCCTCAACCTCTGCGCTACCTCTTCCTGGCTCAATCTTGATGACGCAGGCATTGCATCACCCCTTCCTTGCTGCTACTCTATTAGGATGAACTTCTGTCACTCGGGACAATTGTTTTCTGCTACTGTTGTTTTGTTCGACTGATGTCCTCAGTTCTCTTATGATTTGCAACCACCTTCTGATACCATGTTGGAATTTATAAGTCTGACACTATTAGAAATGCTTCATGCACTTTATTGATTTATTCCTACCTACTTGTTCTATTAATTAACAAGTTATTTACCATGTAAATACTGGAAATAAATACAAATGCATGCTCAATACATTATAGATCATCAACTGAAGCAAATAGAAACAAGCACACAAGTGACACTGTTGTTTTTGGACTAATGTCCCCGGAATAACCCACTGCGGGAAAACCGATGCAACTATCTGAGGGTTTGATTTATTAAGCAGTTTCAGAATACAATCTGGGTGCCAAATCCGGCTCACCCAACAGAGAAAAATCTCGGCAATAGTACCTCTCTACTCGGAAGCAGATATTCCAGCTGAAACCCCGATAAACACTCCGGCAGCTCTACAGCTCCAATTTGCCTCACGATACCCCAACGTCAGACTCTAGGGACTGTGTCAGCTCTATCTAGCCCAACGTTAGCCCAACGTCACTCTAGCTTGGCCTGTGTCAGCCTCTGGAGGCACTGTGTCAGTCCTTTGGCTGTCTGCATCACTCACGCTGGCCCTTTGAGGCACTGCGCAGCTCCTGGATGCCTCTGCGTGAGCCCTTGTTGGCTTTGCATGAACCCTTGGCTGCTTCTGCGTCCCTCTCTCTAGCTACTACGCTGATTATCTCGGTGCTATCTTTGCCTCTTTGCTTCTGTATTCACTGCCCCTCAACTGCAATTCTGATCACTCTCTCAACTTTCTCAGCAAACCCAGACCCAGAAAGTCGAAATCTTGATCTCTTAGTGTGTTCTCCAAGTAACCCGCAAAGCCCCTCTTATACTTTTCTTGTTGACAAATCAACGGCCGAGATTAAGTCCCTAATCAACGACTAAGATTAGATTTGGCTTGATCCATGACTTTTAGACCATTGTAACACAATTTTATATTAATTCACATTAATGTTTTATTTTCCCTAAGTTTAGACTTAGGGACTCCATTAAAAATATTAATTATTTTAATATCTCCCAAACTATTTAGAAACTACCCAAACCCTTTCTAGGTATTGGAGATCTCATGTGTTTTAACCTCTCCACCAATTTTCGTGGCTAGAGCACATCCGATGCTACCCCAAATCAACAACTTCCATTCTACTTCTTGACTCAAGTTGGAATATCGCTGTTCCCATCCCTTTTACTACATGTTTGGCATTATCACCAAACTCCACATGCAATTTCGAGTCCCACTCGATCAGGCTGTCAAACTGTTCCTGTGCTCCTATCATAGGTCTTGTGACTTTGCTACTAACATCCATGCACGCATTGGTAATGTGCCTGAGGTAAGGTAACAAACAAGTACAAATTATGTTTCGAAATTTTTGGCAAACTCCTCCTGAGCTTCTGCCTATGCAGCTACAACTGGCTACATGCCCTTTCCCCCTTTCTTCCTCTTTGAACACTATGAAGCATAATGTCTAGTCTTATGATAGGCAAAACACTTGACCTTAGTCAAGTTCTTCTTCAATTGTGAGTTTGAGTCATCACCCCTAGTACTCGAACCTTTTCTCCTTATCGGTGATTGGCAAGAACAAGGCTCTCATCATCCCCACTCTTCTACTATTCTCCAGATAATAATTTCTCTCAGATCTCTATGTAAGTGAAGTCATCCCACAATTTGTTCTAATCTAGTAGCTTTTATCTTGATAGAACACGTGTCACAAAGGTAGCCCACAGTCTTGAGAATCTACTCAAGGTTATCCTTACTAGCTCATCATCTGGCAGGGCTACCTCAGTAGCTCCAAGCTCATCTCAAACTTGTTAGATCTTAGTGAGGTATGGTGCCACGATATTTGATTCAATCATCTTGGTGTTTATGAGCTTCTCTGTTGACACCTTTTTTTTTATTCTGATTGTCACTTTGGTATAGGCTCATCAGAGTGGTCCACATCTCAAGGGCACTATCCTTCCTTGATATTTGAGGGATCAATGATCCTTCATCCTATCCATGATGATATGTTTGGCCTTCATGTCTTTCAATTTGTGGGCTGCTAGCGTTGTAACATCTGAAGGAGCTGTAACCTAGGTGATTGCAACTCCCATAGGCCATTCTCCTCTCCTTCCATGGACTGAAGTTGTAGACCCAATCCAACCTGTACTCAAACCTCAAGTTAGTTGATGTCATCTTGAAATCGAAAAATCAACTAACTATGATGCCCTAATTGGTATGGTCTCCCTTTCTCCCTCTCAGAGATGCGTTGTTGCACGACCCTCATACAATCATTGTGCATTCTTAGGCTACTCTGCAAATATGGTTGTTGGCAGCTTGGGATCCCTGTGCCCTTAGCTATCGTGATGCATATGCAAACTTCCAACCTTTTGTAGATCATTGTAGCTAGTCTCTCGACTTGCTCTACCACCTTTGTGCGACGGATCCTCATGTTATCTATTAGCGGTTGGCTAGGCGCTTGTTGCAACTCTACCCTGCGCATTGTCGCTGCCTGCCAAACTTGTGGCTTCTGCCAACCCTTGTGCCTGCATCGATTTCTCTACAATCTCGTTCCAAACCCGTAGCCCTAGCTCTTTTGTCTCTTGTCGACTATTAGTTTGCTGTTGGTGGTTGTTCTTTGCGACCCTCACTCACACTTGGAAACTTGCCCACCACTCAGATTGTCAACCGATCCAAACATCTACGCCTCAATTCCTTGACCACTTGCTTTGATGCCATGTTAGACTTCCTGCAAACCCTGCACTTGACACTTGATTCCTAGTAGATTAATGATCTACTGATCAATTGCACGAGGTTCATTAACACAAAACTTTAGCGGAAGCAAAACAAACCAATCTCAATCACTAAACGATGACTCAATAGATTCTACCCAATCACAATTCTTTATTAAATTCTTCAGAACTTACTTGGGTTCCCTTCTTGGGAAAATGACCCAACTGAGGAAATACATAAAACAACTGGATCTAATCTAGCTAAGCATGCCCTCCTTGGCTGATCTGGTTCTTCTTGCTGCCCCCTTCCTCGGACCCAACACACTCATTGGGATGACTCTCTCAATCTTGTGTTGTTGTTTGGTGTGTCTTCTCCTTTTTTACATTGAACTAAATCCCTAACCCTAATCTTCAAAGTGATTGACGACTGATATTAGATTTCGCCTCACTTGAGATCAAGGGCTAAGATTAAAACATATTCACTAAAGTAATTTACATTACTTTTCCTAAGTTAACTTTAACTCAATAAACCAACATAATAATTATGTGTTTTTCCTAAGTCTAATTTAGTAAGTTACAAAAACAATTTGCTCACACTAGAGCAAGTGTCTAAGGAGACTTTGGGTGACTTCTGCTCATCTAGACACTTAGGCCTGTTCAGAAGTACCTACTTGAGCTACAAAAATCAACAACCCTTGAAATGCCATGGAGGGTCTCCCATTCTATACATACTTCACCAACGATCTTAGAAGACCAGTGTCTATAAACATTCAATATGATGAAGGTTAGGAGTTAAAATAGAATGAATGCTAGGTCTAATATATGATATTCTACGGCAAAAAATACAAACCAGCAAGCAAAACTCACTCAAAATTATTTAATAAATGGTTACTCTGGAAGCTCGAGTGACAAAAAGGTACAAAATTCAAGTGAGATGATTTACCTTTAGTTGCCACTTGATTTGTAACTTGATTGGGACAAACATGCTGCTGTCCTACACATCTAGATTTGCAAAATAACAAAAAAAATATAGAAAACCAAATTTGGAGTGTCCTTAAAGCAACCCAAAAGTGTGGAAAACACACTAGAATGATGGATCCTTGGGTGCTTGAGCTAGGGGATTGGAATAAGAGAAAAAAATACATCCCAACTATGAAAAAAATGCAATTAAAAGGTAAATTACAGCAATCTGATCGAAAAGGGGGTCCAATCCCTTTACGGTCAGAAATGAAAGATGCCCCAAACAAGGTAAAGCTTGTTGCAGTACTTGGGACAACTTTAAATATGGATGATATGCAATTCAATCACTTGAGAAATGTAACTAGGGATTTTGAGGGATTAGAGATGAACTTTCACAAAATCCTAGGCAAAGAGCCTCACCAATCTTGTTGAAGATAAAATCAGATTAATGAAAACATTGAACACCTTCAAAACCCTCAAGTCTATGTCAGATGACCTTGAATTTCTCAAAATAAGAGGGTCGTTTTACTTGGGCCTTTAGATCTTAAAAATGGCATGATTTCTAAGATGCAATGTCTAGAATTAGAAATGTAATCTGTTAAATTTTTCTAGACAAGAAATAAAAGACATTCAATGGATTACTTTTTATTTTTGATAGTTAATTTTTCTACTTTTAGAGTTTTTGAATAATATAAATATTTAAAATACAATTGCAAGAATTTTGCAAAAATTACTTGGTTGTTGGATTAGGCTTAAGTGCCTTATCTCCAATAGGGCTATTGGAGTTTCTCTTAAGGTTGTTCAATGCTTGTGGATTAGGGAAAAGAGCTAGAACCCTAGGAGTTAAATTGCATCTTTGTTTAATCAAGACAATATATAAAACCAAGCCCTACTAGAAGGGATCCCAGTCAAGGGGAAGCCTTCAACCATAAGCTCAATTATGACAGGAAATAAAATCAAACCCTTGTTGAAGAACCTTATGCATATCCCAACAAGGAGATCCAATAATTTTCTCACACCAACAAGAGAGAAGTGAAAGAAAAAAATCTTAGACATCTCTCTCCAGGTGATAAAGTTGTCCTTCAAATGGATTGATTTTGATAGCCTTGTAGTAGTCTTGAATTAATCACAAATTTGCCTTCGAAAATTACTTAGAACGACCAAGAAAAAGAGACTCCAGTGTCAACACCAAAGCTTTTCATGAGAATAGTCAAATTATGGCATAAATGATCTTAACAATTCACTATGATTTGGGAGGAGAGTGAGGCTTGTATTTATAGATGGTGCTGTCAACATTTCTGCCCCTTTTGCTCCTTAGAAAAAGGTGCGTTGTCATCCACAAAATGTTTGGAGACTAAGACAATACAAGGAATTAAATTTTACATTGCTTAAAACCCTCAATTAGAGGTGACATCCCACTAGAAGAGGTTTGGTTTGGCCTAATAGTGCAAGATTCCCTTAGATTCTAGCTTGAAATGTCTTGAAATATTTTTAAAATTGCTTGGGAGGCCGAATGACTTCCACATATTGCTCAACGTCCGTCATCTTTGACCTTGGAGACCTCCAGTGACTAGTAGAAGGTGGATAACATCCTCAACTTTGTCCAATTCCTTGCTTGAAATGTGATTTAAGGCTTGATCTTACTTGTTTTTGAGTTAGATTTGGTCCATGTAAGTATCTTCGACTCTCTCTAGCCCTTCCTTTGCTCATATTAGGTGCCACGTTGCTCCTTCAACCCCTCACAGTTGCCCCAAGTGAAGTCATTTCCCTCTTGAAGATGACCACATGATTGAAAGGGTACTTTAAGAAGGCATTTTGAGTGCTTTGACTTGGAGATGACTTGGGTTTATTTGGAGATTGCAGGGAACATTCTCTATGCCTTGGAGAAGGTGGGATGTTGCCTTGGGGAGTGAAATTGCATCGTGAATTGTGAGACTACCACGAAGAATGATGGCCATGGCCAAAGTGGTATGCATAGCTAAGAAGATTGTCCATTGGGGAACAAATGTGCACTAGGATAATGACAACATGGGTGTTTCCATCCTCACATGGTGTGATCACCTTTATAGGGCTTTAAACAATATGCCTTCCTTTAAATCATGTGTCCTAGTAGGTCCACCTCCATGATGCCCACATACCAACACAAGATATATGAATGCCTATCAAGGTAGGGAGTTACCACCCACCACGGGGTACTCTGCAAAGCCATAACACCAGGCACCATGAAGATGAATCTAAGAAGACTAGCCATGACCATCTACCATCGAGGGTCTAGAATACACTTTTACACTTCATCTCACATGGCCTTTTAGTGCCATAAATTGCATACAGTTGGGCTTACAAATGCATTGGTCAAAAGTTTTGGAGTACCCTATTGAAATAGGGGTAACAAGTACCTTTGGTAAAAACCTATCAAAGATTGCAAGAGATGTGGACAAACCAAGTAAGCAATTCAAAAGGTTTTTTTAAGTTCAATTTTTTAAAATTAAACTATAAATACTTGATTTTTTAGCCAAACTCATAATTTAATTTGTTGAACTAAATTTGTCTTTGCAGCACATTGGTGAGAGTCATTTAGCAAATAGTGTCCTCAAATGAAAAAGTTTGCGGTTAGAATCTTAAGTCAAACTTACAATGCTTCTAGGTGTGAGCACAATTGGTTTGTTTTTGAGCAGATTCACATGAAGAAGAGAAACGATTTGGAACAAAAATGGTTAAATGATCTCATCTTCATGCACTATAACATTCAACTAAGGTGCCATCAATTGCATAAAAAAAGACTTGATATAGATCCCATTGTGTTGGATGATATTAAATTAACTTCAGAATAAGTAGAGGAGTCCCACACAACAAATTTTGTTGCCAAGTATGATATTGATGCAAGGTTTTTTTTTTTTTTGGGGGGGGGTGGGGGGGGGGTGGGGTTTGTCCTAATACAGATCCAATGGTCAAACTAGGAGTTGAAGTAAGTGAAGCACCAAACATGGCACATGTAAGCACTAGTCTTGAAGCTCGACCAACAAGTTCTTCTTCTACTCCTACTACTAGTATTGAGGTTGTAGATGTTCTTGAGAAGTTTGAGGAGTTTGTCAATATAGATCCAATAGTTAGACTAGGAGTTGAAGTAAGCCAAGCACAAAGCATGGCACATGCAAGCACTAGTCCTGCAACTCAGTAAGCTAATGCTTCTATTGATACTACTACTACTACTACTATTGAGGATGTAGATTTCCTTGAGGAGTTTGAGGAGTTTGAAGACTCTAAACTAGAGGATGTTTTTGTAGCTCCTGCCAATGTTCCCATTTCTAGCGGGGGTGATGAGTTTGTTGAGTGATGATGTTGATTAGTGATTTGTTGTAAGCCAATAGCTTGTAGCATGCTTTTTGTACTTTAGAATCCTTTTAGAGCCTCATATTATGTATTTGTTGTTGATATTAGTGATATGTATTGCACTTCGTGCCATTTTGATATATTCACCCTTACATGTTATATATATGAGCAAAATTTGCATATTTTGACTCTAATGATTTGGAATATTAAAATATATATTTTTTTCATTAACATTTAATTATTTTCTAAGTCACCTGACATGGGGACACGAGACACGAAGGACACGGGGATTTGAGTGTCAGACACAGACACAAGGACCCCCCCGAAACAAGACACGTTATATATATATATATATAAATTAAAAATTAGATATTTCTTACACAAATTCTCATTCATAATACAAATTCATTGATTCAAACATAGATATTCATCTAGATGTAAGTTTAACAAAGTAACCTTATGCATACAAATACAATTGTGACATAAATGATAAATCATAATACATATTCATCAATGATCCAATAGGAGAAAGACAAGATACTGTAGTTTTCTCATTAAGTCATCAAAATCAAAATGTGTACAATGTTACATAGGTATTAGAAATGGCAATGGCAAATAGAAATAGCAAATACAAAACAACTACAACCCTGAAGGTAGTAGGTAGCTCATGAGTCATCAATTCTCATAATCAAAATCAACATCACTGTACTCATCATCATGGTCACCACTCCTCTCCTTTGTTGCATTCTCCTCCTCTGTATCCAATGTCATTTGTGCATCTGTTGGTGTGGAGGATGACCCCTCTATAGTATCGCCATCATCAAAAGTGACATGCTCTAACACTAACTCATTAAGATCCATGTTGGCCAATGCCAACTCAACACTGCTTTCCAAACCCATATCATCAAGAAAGACATCCCACACCTTTGTCTTTCCCTTCAACCACTCATTCCTCTACGTGTAAATAAGACGAAGGTTGGTGTGCACATACACCATTGTCTCTGCCCTGGACTGCTCAAGCCTGCGTTTCTTGACACTATACAAATTCCCATATGTGCTCCAATTCCTCTCACAACAAGAGGATGAAGTCACCTAAGAAAGGAGCTTCATGGTTAATTGCTGGAGAAGAGAGCTTGTTGCCCCATGAGTTGCCCACCAAGAATAGGGCTTCTTAGCCCCCTTGTCTCTAATCAATCATATCCTGCAAATCGACCAGTGCCAGTGGAAAACTCTGCAAAGGCATCCTCTACCTCATCAAGAGATGCTCTATCCTGAAAAATTCGTCTTAATGCAGCGTTCCTCCCCTATGAAATTTCCCCATCCATGTGAGGACGAAATCTACAGGAAGGTCCACCATTCAGCCACTCATGGCTGTAGTATTTTGGGTTCAATGAGTGAGCCAAACAATGTAAAGGTGTTCAATTCTTGTCCCATCTGTTGACAAGAATATCTTGTATGGTGGTGAAGAAGGCCTCTGATGATGTCTCATACTCATGGCACTCTGTAAAATAATGCTCCTCATAGACTCAATAATGGAATCCCATCCCTCATAAACCTCTCCTAGGACGGATTGGTCTGTATCTGCAAATCGAAGCAAAGAAACGATAGGGTCCATGATCTGAATAAGTAGAGCTACCCTCTCCCACCAAGCATCATCTAACATTGTGTCCTTCACTCTTTTTGAGGCTGCTTGATGTATCTTTCTCCAAAAAGACCAAAACTATGAAATAACCATGGCCCCAAGAGCAGTATTGACCTCCCTCAACCTCTTCAACATGATGAATGAAGAGGCAAACCGTGTATCCACAATCTTCAACAATGATAGATTGGTGTACTCCTTGTAGATAGTGAGGGAATTTGTATGATTTTGTACAAAGTTGCCGATAGTGCATCCTCAATAATGCTTCCAATCCAAAGCACATCAAAAGCAATAGATTTAAGTTCTAAATTCAAAGAATGGACAATGCAAGGTGTCCAAAATACTTGTGGATATTTAGCTTCTACAATCATGCCAGTAGCCTTGCAAACAGGTGCATTATCTGTACTGATTTGCACACAAGAATCAACACGTACATCTTCAATAATTTTAATAAACAACTTGCCCATATATTGTGCATCCTTGTATTGTCCAAGTGCATCCACTGATTTCACGAAAACTGGACCATTCAAGGAAGACACCTTGAAGTTGATGAGTGGGTGTCGTGCTGGATCTGTCCATTCATCAGAAACAATGCTAACTCCAGATGTTGGCCATGCTAATTTAATAGGCTCAAGCATTTTGTCCACCTCTTTCTTTACCTTTGTCAACAATGTGGTTCTAAGATTCTTTGACCTAGGAGGCACATAGATTGATGGAGCCCCTTGAGTTAGAGCTCCACACATCTCAATAAATAAAGGTGAGCATGCAACATTAAAGGATATGAAGTTCTGATAGAAAAAATTGCATTGGTGAGATCAAGCTCTTCCCGTTTCTCTTTCTGAAAAATCTTGTCCATTGGACCAAGTGCCATTGCCTTTCTTTTTGCTGTTTATCCCCCACCAAAACTCTCAAATGGAAATTTGTTGCTGCTTTTCCTCAAGAATGGAAGGGGGTCTTCATTCTTGTTTTTTTTAGATTTTGCAGCCACCTTTGCCATACCAACATTGGCTTCTTTTTCCATTTCCTTCCTCTTAGTTAAAGACACCTGTGTACATGTTGCAATTCCACAACTTGGTAAAGCCAACCAATGAGCTTTCACACGGAAATATGTGCTCATGAAATGATTTTTTCAATAGTTGCATTTACAAGCAACATTGCCTCCTCCCTCTTGTGACATATTTCCACAAGGTATATTTGTTATCTTGAAGCTGCTGTCTTCCCTCAACATTTGAAGTTGTTGGCTCAACCCCACTTGCAATAGAGGGAACACTTGTAGACGCTGATGAAATCGGAAGAGGAGGGGCATCTCCAATGGGGACATTCTTCCCCTTCCTTTGCCCCTTCCCTGTTTCCCTTGATTGAGCCATGAATAAATGTTGCGAACATTGACATCGGGATAAAATCGACAAGGGTTGAAAAACAAAAAAATTGTAAAAATCGAGAAAATATCGGTAAACATCGGCTAGGCCAAAAAATCGTGATTTCGAGATAAAATCGGGATGTTATCGAGATGTTCACAACACTGCCATGAATGTTGTAAGAAAATAAAGAAAAAATGCACAAATTTGTAAAACAAATGCATATGCAAACCAATGTTTTTAAAACCGGAACCGGTGATCGGACCGGTCCACCTAATGAACCGGTTTACCGACCAAAACCGGTCTAACCGGGACTGGTTTGGTCTAAACGAACCGGTTTTAGAAAAATACATTAAATAATTATTTTTTAATGAAAAAAACTGCTTTTAAGATTTAAAACCATGATTCCAAGCCAATAGAGACAAAATATGCAAAGATTGCTCATTTATATA
>APFE031343111.1:91780-193158 GCA_000404065.3 Pinus taeda
CGACAAAATACATAAGCAGTGAGGCTCTAAATGGCCTCTAGAGTGCAAAAACAAAGCCTACAAACTATGGGGCCAGTGACCTACTACAAGACTTCAGTCTAGACTCTACATATATGATAATAGTAATACTATAATAGTGATCAACATTATCACTTGAAGTTGAAACTTCTCATGAGTCTCAGTCATCATGATCAAAGTTTCAAACTCAGTTGGTTGAGTCTCCACTCCCAAACTTTGCAGTCACTAACTTCTCTATTGGTTCAATGACTCGAGTCTCAAACTTCTGAAGGTATTCTGCCCTAATATGCCCTATTATTTCATTTGGTGCTTCACATGGCTTTACATGGCCTCCTATCCCAGCCAAGTGTTGCTTGAACCTGTTAATACCCCCTCCTTGAATGGATTTTTGGCAATATTTGCAGAGCATTTTGCCATCAATCATATCACAATGATCCCATGCAGTATCTCTGGCTTTTGGAGGCATGATGACAGCTACACACTATCTCCAAAATAGCTCCAACTCCAACTCCAAGATGACTACTTCAGCAAAAACTCCACACTCTCTAAGCTCACAAACAAACTCACAAACACTCCAAATTAGTTGTGTGAGACAAATGAGAGTGAGAGGGGTCTCTTATAGCGAAGGAGAGGGTGTTTTTGGAGGGAAAACACCTTTACCTCCCCCCCAAAACCCCTAAACCACAAACTGAAAACCGCTTTCTTATGTTTCGGTGGGCGTGACCATAAACCGGCCGGTTTAGGACCGGTTAGGGCACATTTTAGGCGAAAGAGGGGGTCTGACCGGGTTTTTAGGCCGGTTCTGACCGGCGGCCTTGCTAACCGGCCGGTCAGACCGATAGCCGGTTTTTGTGGCCGGTTTTTAAAACACTGATGCAAACTACTGTAATAAAAATGCAAAAAAAATAGAGAGAAAATGCACTTACCTGTTGCTTGATTTGCCTCCAAAATGCTCCCACACCCTTTGCTCTTAGCTCTCACACACCCACAACAAACCCACAACAAGAGAGAATGACTTTGGTGAAGTTAGAATGGCCAAATCACACTTTTATAGCCACATGGAGGGAAAAAATTCGTGACACGTGTCCTGGAATCGGGACATGATCAGACACGATCCGAAGGACACATGTTCCACCGAATCGTGTCTGATTCGTCCAATTTGGGACATGTCGGGCTAGGGGAAGGAATCTTGTTTCTTAGATTATTTTATGTATGGTTTTGAAAATTGAGTCATTGAAATCAAACTGAGTTTGAGTCGAAAATCGAGTTGATACGTGGTCAAGTTGAAGTTCAAGTCCCAATTTTAAAATTATGGTTTGTTTCAACATCTAAATGACAAACATTTGAAATTTTGGTGTTTTTCCACCATATTTTCTTTGCCAACCATTTATGACAAATAAGAAAAAGAATGAAAAAATAAATCATAATAATAAAAATAATAATTCATTTTATGATCTCAACCTAGCCAAACACCAAATTGATGTATGAGATCCCCTTGTTCTGCATTTAACAATTTCATTGCATAGACTATAGAGGTGTGCATACTCTATCCTCCTTTGAATTTGAACCTATGACCTCTAAGGAGGAAACACATGTTCTTAACCCTTAAGCCCACTAAAGTTTTACATTTCCAAAAGGTACCTAATAGGTGAAAAAGAAAAATGCATTGAAATTTGTAATTAAAGATTAAATTGCTTACTTGTAATTGTAGTTTTCCTCCTCTTGATGTCATGTCAAATCCAAATAATGTAGTTTGTCTCCTATACATTTCCATCTCTCTCTATATGGTGATGCTATCATTTGGATTAGGCACCAACCTTTGAACATGAGCAAAGAATCCTTCCATAATCTCACCATTGAAATTAAAATTGCGAAAATTCCTACACTGAAGGAATCCCTACTGCAGCAAATCTGAATCTATTTTTGATTTTTTAAATTACATTCATCAAGTTATTTTTCTGAATACTGAAGCAAATTACTTCTGTAGCCTATACTAATTAAATATTTGATCTCATGAAACATAAAACAGAGTAAGGAACAAGATATCTAGGACACACTTATTTTTGGACATAAACAGTCCCCGGAAAAATCCAATGTGGGAAAATCGGTGCAGCAACATTGAGGGTTTATTATTATGCAGGAGAAATATGTGAATACAAATCTAGGATGCTCATCTAACAATCCTTTACAGAGAAAATACTGGTGGAAAATCTGAGTGAGTTTTACCTCACTTCACCCGACAAAATTCCAGCTGATCTGGCAACAACACTGGGTAACCCTGACTACTTCTACGCTGGCCCTGCATCAACCTTCCAGGCTTTGCGTCAGCCCTGCATCACTTCTTCTGCCCTTTGCATCATCTCTAGCTGTTCTTGGCAGTTCCGGATTCTACATGAAAGGCAACTTACCCCTCTGCGCTGACCCCTCTGGCTTTGCGTCAAGGCTGCGTGGTCCCAGACTGGCCTAGCATTAGCTCTCCTGGCTACTGTGCTGCCTCTCTGCAATCTCTCTTCGCCTCTCTGTCATTATTCTCTGGAAAGTCCTCCCGGATTCTCACTACCCCTCTGCTGCTGAACGATCATTTAGTTCGTATTTCTCAGCGTCCTATCCCCATAAATCGAACTCCAGATCAATTCGTTCTCTCCGTGTGTGTTTTCAAATGAACCCCAAGCCACCATTTTATACTTTTCCTATTGAGTCTTCAACGACCGAGATTAAGTCTCTAATCAACGACTAAGATTAAAACATGACTTGATTCGCCTTATAGATCATTCTCACCCATATTTTGATTAATACCCATTAATATTTTAATTTTCCTAAGTTTAGACTTAGGAGCTCCATTTAAAATATTAATTATTTTAATAAAATACAATATGAGTGGAATTTCACCAAACGGTTTCTAGGTTCTTTAGAACTCATGTGCCTTAGCCTCTCCACCAATTTTCAAGGCTAGAGAACTTCCGATGCCACCAAAAACTAACAGTCCCTCTTAGCATGGAAAGTTCTCTAGCAACAATGTCCATCTGCATGTTGCTCTATTTCTGAAGCACCTCCTTTCTGCACTGTTGCTGCCACCAACACTGTGTTATTGCTGTTACTGTACTACTGCCCGTGCCACTGCCACTGCTACTGTTGCATCTGTACTACAACTCCCTCTCAAATGATGCATCTGCTATGTTGCCAACACTGCCACTGCTAACAATGCATTTGTAGTGCAACTCAGTTGCTGAGAGAAGCAACTGAAAAACATCCAAAATTAGCTGAACTTAACTGTGTTCAACATAATACAATGAATGTTGGAGTCTAACTACAACTGACCCTCTGAATCTTCTGGGTTGTTGCTAACTTCTGCACTGCTGCCAACCTTGCTATGCATTGATCAGTCTCTGGGCCCAAACCACCGCATTTGTCCTCCAAACACTCCACTGCATCATCTGACATTAAGTCCATCTCGATACTACTGAATCTTGGGCTCCCATAACAAGGAATTGATCCAAGAGGTGGACTCCTCAAGGATCCTGCCCACATTAGTTCTCCTGGATACAGCTCAATATCGCCCCATGTCCCTCTTGGAGATGCGTGGGCACTCATGGCATACTCTTCCTCGTCTATCTTTGCGGCTCTAACCTTTGGATCATGCTTCTCGTCCTTATCCTTTTGCTTCAAAGGACACTGAGATGCGAAGTGACCCATCTAGCCACATCTGAAACATTTTACCTTCGAAATGTCCTTCTTTTGCTTTGGCTTTTGTTGTCCCTTCGATGCTAGAGCTGCGTTTTCCTCCTCCTCCTTCGTCTTTGTGCCACTCCCGCTGCTTCCATTGAGGTTGACCTTCACTAGGTCCCTCCTTAAATCCTCTTGTTGAAGAGCCGCCCACATCTCCTCCCATGAAGGTAGTTTTTCCCTGCCTAATATGCTTTGGATGAAAACTTGCCATTCATCTGAGACTCCATTCAGCGCTATCCTCACCATAGTGGTTGGCTGAGGAGTGGACCCCACTGCAGCAAGCTGGTATCTGGTATCCTGAAGACGTTGAAGATAGGAGTTGACTCCTCCCTTTTGCATCAAGGTCTATTGCAACTTCTGCTCTAAATACATCTTTCGCTGTTCGGAAGAGACTTCATACAGTGTGTTGACCACTACGTGTCAATGACCCATAGCAGTACACCCCCTTTTTTTGCAAAAGGGATAGCGCCTGACCAACGTGTTCCTGCCATCCAACTATCATTGTCATCCTAAATATCATCTTATAATGTAAACCCAATTTGCATGTGTATAATGTAAATAATCTCAGCATATCCGTGTCGTGTATGTAATCACCTAGGTAAACCTAGTTTTCTGGTAACGATCTACATTCCGGGAGGTTTTTTGTCTCACCGATCCATTCTCGGATGGTCAGCAGAGTTTTCTTTGAGCCCACCCCAAAGCCGGAATGGATTTTGTCACTAGAATCTTAGGGGAGTCCTAGTGTTCTAGATTGAGTCTATGTAAAAGTGATTTGGGAATATTCCTAACTATTTGGTTAGGTTATTTTATTACAAATTGCTTGATCTGCTAGGTTATATTTGTGTTGTAGAACTGGGTAGTCTGTGAGGGTCTTCTGCAAATGGGTTTTCCCCCTTGAGATGTAAAAATGTAAAAAATCATGATGTAAAGTGTTTTGAGGGTTAGAAAAATAATTTATCCCCTCATAGGTCCTAGGTCCTAATTAAATTTAAGTTTTCCAGAGGTAAAATTCGTGGATCCTTAAAAAAATTAAATCTTAACATGTTCAGGGATTAAGGTTAATTGATTATTTTGCTAAATTTTATGCCTTGGGTCCCTTGGGTTAAGTCAAAGTCAAAACTTTGAGGAAATAAATGCAAAATTTTAATTTTTGAATTTATTAAAATGAATTTAATTGAAAAATTCTAAATTTCCTCAACATTTAGAATTTCGACGTATGAGATTAAAAGAAATTTTGATCCTCATCAACGCTTGAGATCACTTTGACAAGGATCACTCGAACTAGCTGTTGGAGGATTTATTTTTAAATAGGAGGTCATTTGTCAGTCAGTGTCATCCGATCTTTTGATCGTGTACTAAGCGAAAAGCTCTCTCTTGTAATCTTTTATGAGCAATAAAGAAAGACTTTGGGGTTAATTTCTACTGGTGTTACTCTTCATGGAAATCTTGTAAGATGTATTATTTTCGTGCGTAATTTCTATTTTGCCATTAATAATAGCTTTTGAAGAGCGATTTGAGTACAGGTATCTTGCTCAGTCGCTGGGGTTTGAATGATAATTTAAGTTTTGAATATAATAGCAGGTTCTCTATTAGATCTGAATTTTATTATTGTTTTCTCGCTCTATGATTGACGGCTGAATTGAGTTTTGCAGGAAAATCCTTGATTATTAGATCATCGGGTGTTCGGGGAAGTTCTTGGCTGAACCAGCCAACTCCTGATCGATGTTTTTTGAAGAGCCCAGTTTGAATTTGATCTCGGGCTTATCATAAGATATTATTTTTATGGGTGATGCATGAAGGGTTTCAAGCTTAGTACCTCCTCCAAAATTCTAAAAAGAAAAATTTGATGTGCTAAATCGTCAGATCTGGCTGTTGGGAGCTGCAGATTATCAGATCTGGGAGCGAAGTCGGACTCACACTCCCTAGATCTGATAGATCTGCCATTTATGTACATAGATCTGTAATTAATTTTAGTTTTCTTACTTGGGTTTTCGAGGTTTTAGTGTTTTTTGGGTCATTGTGTATATCGTTTGGGTGTTTTCTGTTGTATTGCAGCTGCAGATCTAACGTTGAAAGCTGTACAGAGTCCAGATCTAGGCCCTGGAGGGTAAGATCTGGATCTCTGGAGGTCCATCAGCATAATTTTGCAGGGAGATTATTTAATTAATTTTACAGTCTAAGGGTTTCAAAAGCTTCAAATCTGAAAAATTTATAAGACCTGGGAATTTCGTAGTAGGTGAATTCAAAATTTTATTAAGTTTCCAGAAAGACTTCAAAGGGTTTTTGGGCTTTGTTCCCTGGTTCTTTGGGTTTCATTGTGCAAATTCGTTTTTCTTTTTAAAACCCTCTCAGCCATTGAACTCCTGCCTGCTTTATCTCTTGGCTATTCGCTTGCCATTAACGCTATCTGCTCCATTTCTCTGCTAACCCTTCTCACTGTTTTTCACAGCTGCCCAAAAGCGACCTCACGCTTCTCCCTCATACAGATCTCTCTTATCACCATTCTTGCACTCCTCTCCTTTGCTGCAGCCCTCAGTTCTGCCAAACGTTGCTGCATCGATTTGTCTTCATCGCAGTCCTCACTGCCCATTGCACAGCAGATCCATACGTTGCCTAAAGCTCACCCCCATCCGCGTAGCTCCCCCTCATTTCTGCGTACTCTCTGACTGTCTACGCAGCTGCCTCCGTCGAATCCTGCAACCAATCCACGCGTCCCCTCTTCCTCACGCTGCCAGCTCCCCTCTCTCCTCGTGCTTATCTCCATCTCTCAAATCGGCTACCACTCGTGTGACTTGCCTCAAACCCTCCTTCACGCATTTGCTCGCTTCACACGCTGCCATAGAAACCCGCAACTCTCCTTTTGCCATTGCCCAAGCTCCATACACTGCAGTCTTCTCCTTGTCCTAAATCCGTTGCTCTCCCATTCCCGTGTACCTGCAAGCAAAACCACCACCTTTATACGCTGATGTCCTCAAGCTTCCACGTATTCTTCTCCACACAGTTGCTCTTCATCCCTTTGACTTACGCACAACATTCGCCCTTGCGAAATAGCGGATCTCCTCACGCTACTGCCATCTTTGCTTTCTCACCTGCATACACTAAACACAAACAACAGTTCGATTTCCCCTCTTTTTTTTTATGTTACATCACATAGTTTAGGTTTAGTTCTTTTATTTTTTATTCATTCGATTTTCTTTCCTTTCTTTGATATATTCGTTTAAGTTTTAGTGTTAGTTATTTTTTTTATTTTCACTTTCATGTAAACAAGAGCTTTAGTTAAATTCATCGAAATTCAAAAAAGAAATTTAAGTTGTTTTGATTTTTTGATATTTACTTTTTGATTTGATTTTGATTTGATTATTATTTTTTTCTATTTCTTTTTGATTTTGATTTTTATTCAAATAAAAACTTTAAAAATCCTAAAAAAAAAATGTAAAAAACCTTAAAAAATTCTAAAATATTAAATAAAATCTAAATATTTAAAAAAATATAAAAATCTTAAAAAACATTAAAACATTAAATTTTTTCTAAAACTCTTAAATTTTTGGCGACTTGCGAATTAAAAATGAAATGAATTAAGGGGTTTTCGCTTAAACATTAAAATTTGTAATGTGGCCTATGGCCCATTAAAAATTTCAATTTTTTAACCCATTGATTTGTTTTACTTCTTTAATTATTATAATTTAAATTTGAAGTTCCTTAGTGTTATTAAATGCATATTTTTCTATGGTTAAGGTGCAATAAACGTTTTAAATCATATTTGACTGTTGGAGAAAGTTAATTAAATCCAGATCTGGGCAGTTAATGAGAATCATTTTAGATTTGATCTCTTGCATGTTAAAGTTTTGGGCATTTATATTAATCATTCATGATTGTCACTGTTCGTCACATATTGAAAATCGTTTTGGATAACATGTTTTATTCAAATATCGAGGGCACTGGTCTATAATTGTCTCTATATCGTGGTTGTGTCTTGTTTACGTTGGCATTTTCATCTGATTTAATCATTTAGATTCATCAAGTTGTCTATCATTAAAATCTCCTAGAGCCCGTGATTCGTAGGATTTCTCATCCATTTACCTTAGAGACTACCCCCCCTTGACTTGCCTAGGAGAGAGTCTAAATGGAGTGAGTAAGGATTAAGAGTGACAGCCCTTACTCTGAGCATTGTCGCGGTGCCTAGACACTTTGTGTGACAACACAGTGACGACAAGGCTTCCCACATCTCCTGGGCTATATCCTTGCCCTGCAAGTGTGAGACCACATGATCTCGAACTCCATCGAGAATGAGCCTCTTCGCCTTCCCTTGCTCGACCTTGTACTTCTTCCTTTGATCGTTGTCAGCAGGAACACCCACAGTACTCTTGACGTAGGCCTCGAGATCGTATTCTTCCAAAACAACTAAGATTCTGTTCTTCCATATGACATAGTTGGAAGCACCTTCCAACTTGTCTTGATTTCTGAGCTCATGTGATGCCATCTCACCCAACTATCAAATTGACTCATCTAGTCACTGCTTATCACTGCTCAGCTGCTCAGCGAGTGAGAAATTCGAACTTTCTAGCGGAAAGTTCTCTGAGGAGAAAATTCCCCTTCTACGTGTCTTCGTTCTTTTCCAGCAGATTTCTGCCCTGACAGAAATTGCGCCCTTCAAGCACTACCCCGAGGCTCTGTGTCACTTCCTCTGCCTCTGTGAATTGACGAACTGGAAATCGTAACTCTCTGTTGTCTCACTCAGAGAGAGATTTCCTTGGATCTGCTTCCCGACAAGGGCTGCGTAATCCCTTCAAGGGGATTTGAATTGTTGCCAAGTGTAGCTTTCGACCTCACTGCTCAGCACTGGATCTCACTTTTTCTGTTTAAAAATCAATTATCTAATACCATGTGAAAATTCCTACACTGAAGGAACCCCTACCACAACAAATCTGAATCTATTTCACCCACTTGATTTTTTAAATTACATTCATCAAGTTATTCTTCTGAATATTGAAGCAAATTACTTCTGCAGACTACACTAATTAAATAATTGATTTCATGAAACAGAAAACAGAGCAAAGAACAAGATACATAGGACACACTTATTTTTGGACACAATAGTCCCTAGAAAAACCCAATGTGGGAAAATTGGTGCAACAACTTTGAGGGTTTATTATTATGTAGGAGAAATATCTAAATACAAATCTAGGATTCTCATCTAGCAATCATTTACAGAGAAAATACTGGTGGAAAATTTGAGTGAGTTTTACCTCACTTCACTCGGCAGAATTTCGGTTGATCCGGCAACAAGATTGGCTAACCCCGACTACTTCTACGCTGGCCCTGTGTCACGTCTTCTGCCCTCTGCGTCAGCTATCTCGACTGTTCCGACAGTTTTCGGCAGTTCCGACTTCTACATGACAGGCATCCTACCCCTCTGTGCTAGCCCTTCTGGCTCTGCATGGGCCCAGACTGGCCCAACATCAGCTCTCTCGGCTATTGTGCTACCTCTTTGCAAGCTCTCTCTACCTCTCTGTCACTATTCTCCAGAAAGTCCTCCCAGATTCTCATTGCCCCTTTGCTGTTGAATGATCACTTAGTTCTAATTTCTCAGCTTCCTAGCCCCATAAATTGAACTCCAGATCAATTCGTTCTCTCCGTGTGTGTTTCCAAATGAACCCCAAGCCCCTAGTTTATACTTTTCCTGTTGAGTCTTCTAATCAACGACCGAGATTAAGTCTCTAATCAATGACTAAGATTAAAACATGACTTGATCCGCCTTCTAGATCATTCTCACCCATATTTTGATTAATACCCATTAATATTGTAATTTTCCTAAGTTTAGACTTAGGAACTCCATTAAAATATTTATTATTTTAATAAAATACAATCCGGGTGGAATTTCACCAAACGGTTTCTGGGTTCTTTAGAACTCATGTACCTTAGCCTCTCCACCAAATTTCAAGGCTAGAGCACTTCCGATGCTACCAAAAACTAACAAAATAACAAGAGTAAGAAAAAGTGGGGTTGAGGTAGACCGTTGTTGTATGAATGGGATAATGAAACTTACTATTCCATCTATTATCAATCAAATCCCAGATCATTCTACACCCCCCTGATTGAGGGAAACATTCTCAACTAATCTAAGCTTGTCCCTGAAATATACAAACTTCACCCTAGGACAAAGGCTTTGTGAGAATGTCAACATCCTGCTCGTCTGTAGAAAAATGCATTGGAGCCTCATTGCTCCCTTTTGTACCATATCTCAGATATAATGGGACTCAATGTGCTTTGACCTATCATCAAGATTGTTTCCTGCACCAGATCAAACAATTCTTCGAGTAGCTATCGAAGCCACACTGCTTCACAACTTGCAAAACTAGTTGCAATATACTTGGGCTCTGCAGTCCTGAGTGTGACATATGTCTGCTTCTTGCCCAAGCAAAATCCAAATTGAATCATCGTCCTGATGTGCTCTTCTTGTCTTCAACACTCTATGCCCAATCTAAATCTATATATCCATGCAGTTGTACTTCATCATTTTAAACGTGTACCATATTGGTATCTCAACACATTGTTGTACCGCATGCCTCGGCTCAACCATAAACTGACTGACTTCCTTCACTGGATCCATCACCACAGTTGCTTTCCAGCCACCCTGACTAAGCGCCGCCTCAGAAACAAATCTTGCTGTGGCAATCTTGGCTGCTCCCTCTGCCACTTTGCTTCTTTAGATTAGTTACCATGGGAATGGCCATGGACTGGTTGTCCATTATTCCAAAATCTTTGAAGGATCATAATAATATGCTTCCTTTGACCAAGGAAGATCTCACTCGACTTTTGCCACACTTCTAGTCACAAGAAGTAATGTATCCAACCAAGATCCGTCATCTCGATCTTAGAGATCAACTCCCTTTAACACTAAAGCAAGGGTTGACTGCTCCGTCTATCACAGAGACAAATCTTCCTACCATTGCTGCTCCCTCTGACAATTGGAGCAAACATTTCCTCATTGTCCTCTCCTCTTTTTGGGAGAACCATCTCTAATTTTGCTTTGTACTTCTCCATGTTGCTATCTGTTGCATGCTTGATCTTGTAGATCTACTAATTTCTCTTTAGCACAATTTTCTTCATCATAGCATTTGCTCTTTTGCTTGCTCCCTCTGAACTAGGAGTTGTTCTGATCATAAGGCATGATGATAGTACAACTTCTCCTTCTTGAACACAAATCATTTTGGGAGAATCCTCTTGTCACAAGGTTTACTTCATTCTTCCTAATGCTTTCATCTACTGCTAGAGTCTTGGTAGCCCTTACGATGTACTTGCAACCCTCACTAGGAGGCCATGGAAGAAACAATTATAACTTAGCAAAAGAAACAAAGGCAAGAGTTTGAATTAAAATTAAATTAACAATCATCAAGGAAGACCGATGTAGAATAATTATTTTTTGAGGATTGTAGGGAATTGTCAATTCCCTCTTACTCCTTGCTTACTTGCAAAAATCCCTGAAATCTATTTGCAATCTTATTGATCTATAAAAACATATCCTCATCATTATCATCGGCTCCTATGCATTTGTAGTGTCATTCTTGGATTTCTTCTGATGTGGGTGCTCATCATCATCACTGTTTGTTGCTGAAGCCTACTGCTTGCCCTTCCTCTTCTTATCGTTCTTCCCTTCAAGGCACTGACTTTTGTAGTGACCAAATTTGTGGCAACGTAAACATTGAATCTTTGACATATCCTTCTCTTGAGGAGTAGGTCGTCTACTTGAATTCCTTCTCTAAAACTTTCCAAATTTTCTTTTACCATTCTTCATATGAGGTACAAATGCTTGGGACTCTTCATCTTTCCTTTTGATATCAGTCTAGATTCTTCTTGAGTACATGAGGTCCATAGCTGATCAAACTTAGGAGTTTTTGTTCTACCACGAATGCTAGATGCAAATGCATCCCATGAATTAGGTAGACCATTCAGTGATGTAGCCACAAGTTCTGTATCAGAAACAATTTCTCCAATAGCTTGAAGTTGATCTCTCAATTGAGAGATCCTCAAAAATTAGGAAGCCATAATATCTTCCTTAGTCATTTGAACATCACGAAGTTGATTCTTCAAACTAATTTTCTGACCAATGTTGTTGATGGTATATAATCCTACTAGGGCATCATACATTTGTTTTGAAGTGTCCAACCCTGAATCATATGGAATCAATTGATCTTTGATGAATTCAACAAGAATCCTCTTAGCTTTGATTGCAGACTTCTTGTACCTAGACTTTTCCTTCATTGTCCCGTGGTTCGATAACCTTGCCTTCCGCATGATCCATAACATCATTTTCTTCAAGTATGAGGCCAATCCTTGTCTTCCATGCCCTAAAATTTGAGGCACCTTCCAACTTATTCTCTTCCTTAGTAGATGAACCCATGGTCAAAGATCTGTTCACAAAATTAGATTTGCAGAAGTAGGTGTCTTCAAAAGTGATCTCAATGTCCTTTTTCCTTCACCAAAGCTTTGATCCCATGTTGATTTTTCAAGTGCATTAGATACAAGCATAATTCCTGAAACTGATAATTACTTCTAATGAATTGAATATTATCTTAGCACTTCCAGATTATCATTAAGCAATTATACTTGATAAATTCAACCATAAAATTCAGTAGGACAATAGACATCACAATAGAAAAATGATGCACAAAGACACAAATTTTACCCTGGATAAACCCTACGGAAAAACCCAACAACCTTTTCTTATGAGAAATTGCTCAATTCAATAATAGATACAATATGATATTTCAGTCATTGTCAAAGTCAAAATGACCATAATTCTACCCTAGTCAACCTGCTGGAAATAGGTTGAAATTTGGCCTGCAGCTGCTTAAAAATTTGATCTTTTGCCAAGAAAATCGACTTGTTTCCTAGAAGTTTGGTTTGTTGCCCAGAGATTCGGCCTCCTGCCAAAAAGCATGAAGACAAAGCTGGGCAATGGTTAGGTCTACTGCAAAAAATTTCATCTTGAGGAACTCGACTCTTTTGCCTCAAATATTTTTCTCTCTTTCTCCCACGTTTGAACAGAAGATAGAAGTTTTTGTGTGATCTACCTTGATGCCAAATGGAGGAGAACGAATGCCAATATATAGTGAATGAATGGGCCGAGTTAGGGTGTCTCTAGTACGGTCGACTTGACCTATTTGGAGGCAAATTCTTGAAATTCAAAATTTTATTTTCCCTCTTTAGTTTTGGAGCCGACTTGGAATCAAAAGTATATTTTATTCTTTTACAGTTTTGTGGGCAAATACAATGAATGAATATTGACTACAACTACCGAAATTTAACAACTACTAAAAAGATACTTACATGCATAGATTGAGTGATCAGTAAACCATTGATTAAATCCACAGAAATGGATTCTCATGGCATGGAGGGAAGAAACTAAGGCTGATACAATCCAAGTTGCTTGGTAGAAAATTTGGTTTGGCCGCAATGCCAAAATTTTCTGATGGAATCTTCTACTTGTTTTCTCATGGAAAGCCAAAAGAAGTACCTTAAGAGGTGCAACACAATTTTGTACACAACTAAATTTTCTCTATAGGATAAAGAATAGGATAAAGAGTGAGCTTCATTAAAAAGTAGAAGACAAGTTGGACCAATTGGAGCACATAGTTGATTTAAGTTTGTATAGCAAAATGTCTAATACAATATAGTTTATGAAAGGGGTCTAATTGTCCATTATGGGCTAATATATGGAGTCCATGAGTGGATCAAAACATGGATTGGTGGAGCATTAATCTTCCATTCCTCATTGTCTAAATGTCTTAAATCTAAAATGTGAAGGATCTTAGAAGGAAGTTTTTTGAGTGAATCAATCACTTTTTGGAGCTACCTTTCTTGTACTTAATGTCTAAATGGAATGATTGAGTGTAGGAAATCCATTTTAAAGGTCTTTGCTCTTGAATTTTTAGACTATGAATTAAAAAATCAAAGAGGTTGATGATCTATATGGAGGATAGTTTCCTTACAAAGAATGTGATACCACCATTACATGTGTGCTTGGAGTAACATGTAGAATTCCTTTTCGTAAATGTTTTAGTTGAGCTTTCCTTAGGACAAGGTCTTAGAGTTGTAGGTAGTTAGATGCCCTCCTTGCTTACACGACACACCTATGGCATATTGGCAAGCATTTGTCTCAATCTCAATGCTTTATTACAACTTCAAGAAAGAAAGCACATGTCCGAGCTCAGAGTGCCATTCAATTTCTTGAATGCTTAGTTTATTTGGAGAGTCAAGCGAAGAGTTATTTGATTGTTGGGAAAGAAATGTGATATTGGTGGACGATTTTTCTCTAAAAATTCATGCCTTTGAATAAACTCTTAATATCTTTGGTATTGGAGGGAGTGGGTGGCTCGAAAACCTTGCTTTGGCAGGCTCTGCGTGGATTTTACTTTCATCAATCACGAAGCCAAAGTGTTGGGCAAAAATTTGCCCAAAGAATGCAACTTGTGTTGGTAGTGATGGTATTTAGATATGCTACAAGTGATTTATTTAAGTTATCCAAAAGATCATTTAAGGAGACCATCATGAACTTATTGACATATGGGTGGAATACGTCATTGATGATTTGCATGAAAGTGGTAGGGGCATTAGTGAGGCCAAAAGGCATGATTGACCACTCATAGATATCATCTTGAAAGTTGTCTTTTTAAATGTAATTAGGCTCTATATGGGCTTAGTGACAACATGAAGTGCAAGGTCCATCTTGGTAAAGTACTTGGCTCCCTTGAGTTGATAAAGAAGGTGATCAATTCAGGAAGCAAGGAGCGGTTTTTTTAACTATGACCTTTTTAAGGGCCTTGTAATCTATTTTGCAAATTTGTCACCAAAGTAGGGTGTTGATAAGGGGATGTGCTAGGCTTGATTTTGTTGATGTCAAAAAGTTGTGTGCTTAACTTTGCTATCTCAAAACTTTCAATAAATGAGGTGCGACAAGCATAATAGTTGGATAAGGTAGATCAAGAACCATACTAATGGAATGATGGATGCTCCTAAGAGGTGTTAGCCCTTGGATTCTACATATAAATTTGTGTATGTATCAATGCGTTGTTGCATGTCATAGGGAGATAACTTCCCTTTGTTGTCTTCCTTGATTTGATAGAGAACACACAACATCACGAACTTGTTGAGATTGACCTACTTTAACAATTGGTTTGCTCGCAAGGATAGGTTGAACAGGAGAGGGAGAAGTAGAAGTGGATTTTTACCTCTTACCCTTTATGCAAAGCTTGTAGGTGTTCTAATATCCATCACATTGTGCTCTTATGGGGGAATGATATGATATGTCCATAATCATGTAATAAAAACTAAGTAGATAGACATAACAATCCATTGTGTCACAAAAAATGCGCAAAGGAAAATGTAATAGACCGCTTCTAAGTGATTAGGGTAGACTATATGGACTCTTTCACCCATCCATGTGGGTACATCTTAGGATGAGGTGTGGCTAGTAGCATTAGGTTTGTTAAGCATTGTTGGAGCACCATATTTGTCCAGTGATCATTATGCATAATGATAGAAGTAAGAATGACCTTGATCTAACAATTTTGGGTGAACCGAGCTTCTTCATCATTGTTGGTGTAATTTGTGCCCATTGAGACTATACATTGTTCTATAAAAGATATACGAATGATATCTATATTTTTATCTCTAGAGGGTTGTTGTATCTCAAGAAGAACCTCAACCTTCTTGGTGGCCTACCCCTATAGCATGTGACAATCCTCATCAAAATGCCCATCCCTTTTGTGTTAGGGGTACTTCCTCTTTTTGTTGAAATATGTAACTATGTTCGGTTTTTATAATATCTTATGTATTCTTGATTTTATGTATTTGATGTAAAAGAGAGAAAATTTATTATTATTATTTTATCAGCGTGGGTTTCATGCTCTAGGTCAATTTGTTTTTGGTCTAAGCATCCATTGTGTGCTTCTAGGGTTAGTCATAGAGTCAAGGAGTCAAAAGAGTCATCATTATATGTAATAGACCCCATTGGGCATCTTGTATCAAGTCAAAAGAATTTATTTAGAGTCAAAGTGTGTTATAGTACCACTCCAAGACCAAGTCGGCCTATAGAGAAGAAGTCGCCCTAATTAAGGGAAATTCGAGCCTCATGTAAAGGTATATATAAGTACATTTGACCTCATTTGAAGGAGTGCATCCAAGCAAGTTCGATCACAAGAAGAAGTCTACAAGCAAGAAAAGATCAAGAAAAATATTAGAAGACAACAAATTTGAAGTTTTTTTGCCTATTTCTCTCACACGTATGAGTTGCATCTAGAGTTTTTGCAGTTACAAGATCACGTTGAAGTTCTCCATCAAGAAGTCAAAATTCTATTGCTAGAAGATCAAGTTTTAAGGCTGAATACCTAAGGAAAGAAGATCAAGCCAAGAAAAGAAGAGAGAAGGCCTAATTTGGCCTCTATCACCCACACATGCGAAGTTGCAGCTGCCACAAAAGGGCCAAGAAGTTGCAGACCTGAAGCAGTAGCCGAAATTTTGTAATAGAGGCAGAAATCTGAAGTTTGAATTTGTTTGACTAGTGTTTACTTTTGTGGAAAAGAGTTCATCTAAAGAAAGGCTGACTTGGTCTTGGAGGGGTCTTGGTGTTTGTGTCTAAGTGTCTTTGAATTTGTCATTTGAAGATTCTATAAGAAGAGAAGAATTTCTTGTTATTCTTCCTCTCTAGGAGAGGTTTTGGCCCCTAGCTAGTAGCCTACATCTTGTGTCCATTTTGTTTTGTTGATCTTCATGTTTTCGTAGCTGTTTGATGATAAGAACACTATAATAATCAAGAGAAGAAGAAGCTAATTATAAATACTACAAGTTGACGTAAATAACATCACAAGCAATTATCAAAGAAAAGATAAATCACCCTAATCTAGTTGCCCTAGATTTCTCAACATGGTATCAAAGCTAAGGTGACAAGGAAAGGCAACTTGAAGATCATAAGGGTCGAATATAAAAAGAAGAACATCAAGTAGATCTAGTCATTACATCACGAAGACCTATCATCTTGAAGGAAGAACTCTTGGAAGAACAAAAGAAGACCTCAAGGACCCCACCTCCATCTCAAAGAAAGAAGGACTCTACACATTTGAAGTATTTTGGGAAGCCTCCACATTCTTCATCATCATCAAAGGAATCAAAGTAATCTTGCTCATATTGAAGAAAAAGTCACACCTCAAGCACTTGTGAAGGAAGAAGAACATCTCTCTCTCATCTTGAAGAAAAGGAACCATCATTTTGAAGAAGGTAGATCATCCCTACCTTATTCTAAATCGCACGCTCTAGTGGAAGACATCATCAACCAGGAGGCATCTTCATTTGTCAAGTAAGTACTTTATATTTATGTCTCATCCTACAAATCAAATGACTACTTTATGCAAGGAGAACAATAACCTTGTCGATACATCAAACTACCTTGCATGGAAGAAGAGAATAGATTTGATTCTCATAGAAAATGAAGTTTTTGAGTATGTTGATGGCTCCATCACAAAGCCTCTCCAAGAACAATCTCAAGCATTGCAAAGTATATGAAAGGATAAATAATGGCTCAAATAATCCTCATTGAAACTATCAAGGATTCTCTCATTCCCTTTGTAGAAAAATTGAAGACATCAAAAGAGATATATGAGAAGTTGGTAGAGTTGTACTCTGTAAGTACAACCGGAGAAATAATATCTTTAAGAACTGAATTATACAAGATGAAAGTATCAAAAGAAGAAGGGGTAGCTTCATATCTCATGAAGGTATCTCAAATGAGAGATCAACTACAAGAGCTAGGAGAAACAATATTAGATCCAGAGATGACCACTTGTGTACTCAATGCACTACTGGATGAATGGGGCAACTTTGTACCAAGCGTATTTTGAAAGAAGGAAGCTACACCATTTAGTGATCTATGGGTATTATGTAAGATTGAAGAAACCAATTTAAAATCAAAGAATGACGTTGGATCAAATGAGCAAACACAACTATGACAAGGAAGAAAGGAAAGTTTGGAAAATTCGAGCCCTAGAAGAAATTTCAAAAGAAAATTGACATGTCTAAGATTCTGCGTTATGAATGTAATGAATATGGGAATTTCAAGAGGAATTGTCCTAAACTCAAGAAGGGCAACAAGAAAAGGAAAGAAAGAAGTGAATCCCATGTGACCGAAGAAGTAGAAGAACCGAAAGAGAAGAAAACAAAGAAGGAAGAAGTGAAAGATCTCTATTATGAAAGGTCTCTCATACATTGAATTTATTTTCAAAATAACAGTCATGGTAGGAAACATTACAACTATGGTAGGATGCACTGTAACATTAGTTGAGATGGTATCATTATTAGAACTATAGAAGGATTGTAGAAGTAGCAATTTGCATGATTGAAGTAAGTCGTCTAGCAAGATTGAAAGATAAGGGCTCGTCACACCTCATCATCATTAGAAAGAAGTATCTGCAGAAAAGGATCATCAAGATCCTCCACCTGAATCTTTGTTGAAAAAGTTTTACCTCTACTTGGAAGAAGCAAATGTTACATAGATGGTCAACATTCCACCCAGTGTGGGATCCACAGTTTGGAAGAATGAAGGTAAGATGATGGAAATGTGCAGCATAATAATTTAGTAGAAGTATTTCTCCATCTTCAAGCAAGGGAAAGAAAGTCGCTAAAGGGAGTCTAGATGACCACAGGAAGGAGGAGAATCAACATCATATGAGGCGATGGACAACAAATTGTCTCTATGCAAGAAGAGCTATGTATAGAGATCCCGAGGAAGTAGTATGTGAAGAAGTTGAAAGGATAGTTCGTGAAGATGTGTCTACAACTGCTTAATCAAGATCCAATCCTTAAAAATGATTTGGCTATGAAGACCCTAATAAGTATGATGAAGAAGCATAACCTCAGTAATGAAAGCCTTGAAGATAGATTTGTAAAGAAAATATGTTTATGTTGGAGAAACAAATGTCATGACGAAGGGCTATCATGAAGAGGTAATTCTATTTTTGATGTTCATTTCTAATTTTTTGAAAGCATCCAGTTGTTGGAACAGGGATACCGACTGAAGGTTGTAGAAATTCCCCTACAAATAGTACACATAAATGTGATTGATGATTATGAGAAGAACTTGGAAGAGGCAGCAATAGGAAGGATACTAGATGATGACAAAGAAGATCACTTTTCAATGAAAAGAAGGATGACATGACTAGCATTAATTGGTTCAACACTATGTTTCGTTGAAGGGAAGTGATGTAGAAGATGGTTGAAGCACTACGAAGAAGTTATGAAAGAAAATGGCTCCATGGTGAAGAAGTTGAAGTTTATTCATGACATGATGATGCAGAAAGAGGAGCCCTACTAGCAACTGAGAGTACCATGATCTCCACGAAGAATAAAAAGCCGATATTGGAAGCAAGTCCCTAGTTAAGAGGGAGCTTGGGTATATTCCTCTCATGTAAAGGAACGAGTAGATCCTCCCTAGTTGAGAGGGAGAGATAGATACATCATTCTTGTCTTCATATTATTAAGAAAGAATGTAGGATTGGGTAAGCATTTGAGACCAATACTGATACTCTTTGAAGATGAGGTAGGGCATCCAATAGGCAAGAGTAGTCGAAGAGGAAATTCCTTGAGGATGTGTAAATCCAAGAGGGGAATGGTCCTAAAAGGACGTACCTTGTGAACATCCGGATGAGGTATGTGCCTTGAGAGACAATGATAAAGGTACCTATAAATCATTGTCTCCCTAACATTGTGCTCTAATCTAGTGGAGAGATAGCGCTTTTAGTCAAGGCCTTGCTATATGACAATGTTGGTTGATATGATGAGATGCATTGATATAAGCTGAAAAGACAACTTATGAGATGGCTTACCAATCCAACTCTTCTTATGAGAATTCTTCAGTGTGAGAATGTCCATGTACCTTCCATGTATTATAAATACCTCCCTAGTTAAGAGGGAGTGTAGAAATATGTAACTAGGTTCGATCTTCATAATATCTTATGTATTCTTGATTTTATGTATTTGATGTAAAAGAGAAAGAAAATTTATTATTATTGTTTTATTATCCTGGGTTTCATCCTCTAGGTTAATTTGTTTTAGGTCTAAGCACCCATTGTGTGCTTCTAGGGTTAGTAATAGAGTCAAGGAGTCAAAAGTGTCATCATTATATGTAATAGACCCCATTGGGCATCTTGTATCAAGTCAAAAGAATTTATTTAGAGTTAAAATGTGTCATAGTACCCCTCCAAGACCAAGTCAACCTACAGAGAAGAAGTCGGCCTCATTAAGGGCAATTCAGGCCTCAAGCCTCGTGTAAAGGTATATATAAGTACATTCAACTTCATTTGAAGGAGTACATCCAAGCAAGTTCGATCACAAGAAGAAGTCTACAAGCAAGCAAAGATCAAGAAAAGGATTAGAAGATAACAAATCTGAAGTTTTTGGGTCAATTTCTCTCACACGTGCGAGTTGCAGCTAGGGTTTTTGCAGTTACAAGATCACATTGAAGTTTTCCATCAAGAAGTCGAAATTCTATTGCTAGAAGATCAAGTTTTAAGGCCGAATACATAAGGAAAGAATATCAAGCCAAGCGAAGAAGAGAGAAGGCCTAATTTAGCCTCTATCACCCACACGTGTGAAGTTGCAACTGCTATAGAAGGGCCAAGAAGTTGTAGACCTGAGGCAGTGGCTGAAATTCTGAAATAGAGGCCAAAATCTGAAGTTTGAAGCTGTTTGACTAGTGTTGACTTTTGTGGAAACGAAGCTCATCTAAAGAACGGTTGACTTGGTCTTGGAGGGGTCTTGGTCTTGTGTCTAAGTGTCTTGGAATTCTTCATTTGAAGATTCTATAAGAAGAGAAGAATTTCTTGTGGGTTTTCCTCTCTAGGAGAGATTTTGGCCCTGGCTAGCAGCCTACATCTTGTGTCCATTTTGTTCTATTGATCTTCATGTTTTGGTAGTTGTTTGATTATAAGAACATTATAATAATCAAAAGAAGAACAAGCTAATTATAAATACTACAAGTTGAAGTAAAGAACACCACAAGCACTTATCAAAGAAAAGAGGAATCACCCTAATCTAGCTGCCCTAGGTTTCTCAACACTTTTTCCATGTCCTGACAATAGATGTAGAATTGGGAGAGCTTGTGTGGGGTCAACTTTTTTTGTGTTGACCCTTCACAGAGGGATAAGGAGAAAATTCAAGTTTCTTCTAAGAGTTAGCGTTAGTTCTAGGTAGTTTGGTTTCTATCTCAAATGCAAGTTGGAAGGCATGTTTCAAAAGAGTGATAGAAGGATAGGGCAATGAACTAGAAATCAACTTAACATGGAGTTTGATAGAGACTCTATTGAAGATGTCAATGGCTTGTGGGCAATCTATCCTTAGATTTGTCAAAGTTGGAACCACTTTTCGAACATTGCATCCTTGTACCCTTAGGGTAAGTTGCAGAACACAACTTTGAAATCATCCCAAGTGCCAATTAGAGGTTGGTTGGAGTTTGAGGGTTTGGGTTTTCCACCATGTGAGAACTTGGTCCTAGATAGGAAATTTCCAGATAGCTGATATAAGCTTACATTGACTCAAAAAAGAACGTCTTTCTCAAAGAGTTATATTATCTATAACTAGTGAAACTGGTAACTTTTCCCCTTTCAACATTTTCGTTCTTACTCAACTCTGCCTATTTCTGGGAAGTGCAGTTGTACCCCTTTTTCTGTAGTAAGGATGGACAGTTATATGCATCCTTTAAATTCGAATGACTGAGTTGAATGTCATATGTGGAGGTGCATATGCTTATTCTCAAGGGAATAAATTATCTGTAATTACTAACAAGTCATTGAACTTAAATGATGGCCTTCTTGGAATGTTGATTTGATTTTTTTTGGATAAAATTTCCTTCTAACTTGATGCATATCAATGCTTGGTCCACCTTGCACCCACATGCTATATATTCCAATGATACATTTCATTATGCTTTTATCCTTGAACTGTCAAACCGTCATGTCTGTGATCAGGGTCCTTAATCAAGGGAGAATGTTCTTACTATTGACAGCAATTGCTTGTAGAAAAGTAGGGAAATATCAAATATGATGTTAGTCCTTTTTTCAACCAAGGTATCCTCTGATTTTATTTTTGGTTGAATATTGGCTTGATATTGATTAACATGAGGATTTGTTTTCAGGTGCTGATGTTGAATACACAGGACTCACACTGGATGATCTTGACGCTTAAATTCGTTTTGAACATAATTGTTCCATTACTGTGAGGTATATATTCCATAAGAATTTGTACATGCCTAGAGGTGTAGCTGCATGTTGATGGTGTTGTTTGATGATGCAACCTGGGCTGGGTTATATACTAATGCTGGGACAGTTGTTAGGAGGCATTTAGTGTGTGTTGCATGTGGAGAGAACTCTGTTGATGATGCAGTGTAGGGAATGCGTCTTGATTTGCATGCCGAAAGAATTGTTCAATTAATGCATGAAATATTTGGATTCTGATATGCCTGTTGCAAGGATCACATTCCTGCACATAGTGCATCTGCTTTTCATTATTGTTGTTAAAGTTGTGTTTGCACTCCACTGCAGTGCATGTGATTGTTGGTTGGGACTGAACATGCACTAACACCTATATATTTCTGGTATAGAATTTTAGAAGTCTGATTTATTTTCAGAGCTTTGCAACAAGGTTTCCATGGTACAGTTTATGCATTGCTTACTAATGTGTATGCAACATAGGACTTCTCCAGAATAACTCTCTGTTCATTTACCACAAGCCCATTGGAAGGAAGTGGATCCCCCCATTTTCACTTTTCCATTTGGCACTTGCTGTCCATGTCTAGCCTTCAAATCGTTTTCCAGTTTTCATTGATGTTATAGACTGTTGCAACTGGAGCATATTGCCACCACATCCTCTGTATATGAACTCTTACAGCATTATTTAGGCCATATTCTTAGAAATTATGATGTCTGGCTGGTCCATTTCACAACTAATATGATAGCTTTCTTTGTGACTTCTTACCTAAGTATTCATTCAGCTTGTTTTGTCTTTCATTTCTTCTTGCATGTTATTCTGCTTGTCTTTGTACATGTCTTTCTCATCATACATGACGTCCCCACCTCATGATTTTCCCATTGTACATAATTCCAGACCATGCTATCCTCAATAAGGGCATCATGAGGTCATACTCTTTTCTCTAGGACATTTTATTACTGAGGTTGTCCTCTTTCTCCAAGATGCCCTCACAAATGAGGTCCTCCTCTTTCTCCGACATGTTCTTATTAATGAGGTCATCATGTTCCTCTAGGGTGTTAATGAAGTCATTGTGAGGATATCCTCAATAATGAGGCTGTACACTGTTAAGTTGCCTTGTACAAATTATTACTCACTTCTTCATTAAGCCATCTTCTACTTTTACATGGCCACTCATTGACATTTTTAGTTGCACGATATTCCCATTCATTATGATACCATCAATCTCCATGTTTTTCAGCCATCACTTGCATTATGTCATCGTTTATTGCTTGTCAACAAAGAGTCTTCATCATTTTCGTTAGTACCTTAATCAATCTCACCACAATTTTGTTGAACACTTTCATCATTATGTTAATCCCAATCATGTCTTTATCCACAAACACTTGGAAATACGATAGTGTAAACATGTGTTTGTCTTCCACCCAAGGTTATCGATCTTTTTAGTAGGGCTGCTAAGGTTTTGATAACCTTGTTAGATGGGCACACACAGGGCAGGGAACCACTATCACCTCGTCCCAAGTTCTCGCTATTAGGCCGACCACCCCTTAAACAACCAAGGGAGGAGTCCCTAAATATCCCCCAATAACTCTGGTTTATGTCCAATGCCTTGTATGGAGTCAATGGGGTGCAGGTGTTCTTGATTTTTCTGTTGTCTTACATAAAAATAGTTCTAAAAATAGAATAGGTTTCTAATAGAAGGTATCAGTAGCCAAAATACTTAAATATGTAGCATATGAACTATGGATGTTGGTCTACTGAATCTATCCTAACCAAATATACAATTATTTATCAGTTTTGATGCTTGGCTTAGGAGTTACAGGTAAAAATAGGTTGTTGTTCTGTATGACAGCCTGTAAAACCTGCGTAAAAATGCAGGGACAACAATCTATTTTGTTTAATTAGCCAATCCACTATGTGAAAAACACCTCTAGGAAGTTGCCCTTGAGTGTCGAATGGCTAGATAGTTATTGTAGAGGCTATGAAGCTTCCCCTCTACTAAATTTACACTGGAAAAACAATTTTCAGCTAACTATAAATTGATTTTCAGATTTCTGGGTATGTTTATTAACCTATAAATTTTCAAGAAAATTATCTATAAACTTAACCAATTGGAAAGTGAAATAAAATTAACTCTGACAAAAAAATATGATTATAAACTAATATGGAGTTGAAAAATCACAAGCTCTGCTGTAAGATACTTATCTATAGGCCTGTAGAACTCGTTTTTGTTGTCCAGAAACATAGGTCTAGCAAGCAGAAAACCCTTTTTTTAACAATAATTGGTGACTTGGTAACTTCGGAGGACTGTTTTGGGCAAGACCCATGATCGAATCACAATGGATGTCACTATTCACCTCAATGTCAAGATATTCAATTTTTCCTGCCCCTCCGGGCTTATAGGAATTACTTGTCATGATTTTCAACGTGTTCAAATTTTTGCCACATAGGGTAACATGTCTTTGGAGAATAAGACCTGGTTGGAGGGGGAATTAAACTTACTATCTACCACTTGAGTGATTGCCCTTTGACAAGCAAAAATCCCTCTTAACCTAGTATTTTGCAACCAAAAGGCTGTTGATTTGTGGTAGCATCGGATGTGCTCTAACTCTCAAATTTTGCAGGGGGCTTGGCACATGTATTCCAAAGAACCTAGAAAGCATTTTGGGAAATTCCACCCGGAGACAACTTTATTGAAATAATTAATTATTTTTAATGGGACCCTAAGTCTAAACTTAGGAAATTAAAATAATTAATGTGTATTAATCTAACTGTGGGTGTAACTTCTAGAAGAAGACGAAGATCAAGTAAAAATGATCTTAGCCATTGATTAGCTTTTAATCTGGGCCATTGAATGTCAATGAGAAGATTATTTAAGGAGGCTTGAGGGTCATTTGGAAAACACATTGTGAGAGTTCAAGAAGATCGAATTTCTTAGAGAGGGTAGCGCTGCAGTTGCTAGAGGAGTGATTGAAGTGATCTTTTGCAGTGAGGGGAAAATATAGTATCCAAAAGAGGAAAGTTTTCCTAGGCCGGAGAGTACAAGGCAGAGAGGGCAGAACGATGTCCAGAGCGAGGCAAATGTTGGCCCACGCAGATTTGACATAGTGGCAGTGCAAGCCTTAGAGGGAGATCAAATTCCTGTTGAGGAAATCAAGTTTCAGAAGCTGGGAGTCGGGGTGTAAGGCCGGGAGGTAGAAACTCGAAATTTCTAGCCAGTGGAGGGTCCGAAGGAGGAGCAACATGATTCCCAACAGGGGTGACATAGAGACTGCGGAGGCTTACGCAGTTTTGCGCAAAGTCCACGTAGAGGGGACATAGAGGCTCCAGTCCAGTGTAATCAAACTCAGATTCTTCCAGTGATAGGGTGAGAGCATCTCACTATTTGTTTTGTCCAGTTTCTCTTTGTATCAGATTGCTAGTTGAGCATCCAAGGTATTGTACTCAAACTTACTAATGCATAATAATAAAACCCTCAGATCTATTGCTTCGGTTTTCCCGCATTGGGTTTTGCCGGGGACATTTGTCCAAAAATAATGGTTTTATTGTGTTGTATTTTCTTTCTTGCTCAGTTTCTTGTTTCTGCATATAATTTATTTAAGTGAAGGCTGCAGTGTATGTATTTCAATATTTGCTGTAGGAAACTGCAAGTAATTTGTTGAAAGAAATTTAACAAATAGTAGAAATGTCATCAGTTGCTGCAATAGGGATTCTGGTTTAGGAATTTTAACATGGTATCAGAGCTGCAGGTGAAACAATAAGAGCAGTGCTAGAGAACCCAGTGCTGAGTAGAGAAGGAGGTCGAATAGTTGCAGGAGGCAACAATTCGAATCCCCAGAGGGATTACACAGTCCAAGCCAGGAGGGTTGAATTTTCGAGGACAACCTCCCTCTAAGTGAGTCGACAAAGAGAAAGGTTTTCCAGATCGAAATTCTGTTGTGATAGAGGGAGTAGCGCAGAGCCTTAGGTGAGGAAAGAGCTAGAGGGAAGCAGTTCTCAACAGGCAGATTGTTGGGCTGAAAAGACATCAGAAGAGAGAGGAGAAGCACAGTGAGGGAATTTTTCCTCAGTAGACTTTTTGCCAAGAAGGTTGTTTTCTTATTGGTTGAGCAACAACAGTAAGAAACATAGAGGAGCAGTTCGACATTTTCGTGGCAGAGATGGCAGCCAGTGGACTAAGAGATCAGGATAGGTTGGATGGGGCATCCAACTATGTGATGTGGAAGGCAAGAATGTCGTGCCTTACAGATGAGCATTTTCTCAAGGTCTATGTCAACAACATGGTGGCTGAGTTTGCGGATCCAGATCAGCTGAAGAAGTACAAGGGAGAAATAGTTAAGGCCAAGAGGATGATCCTTGATGGAGTAAGTGATCACGTGGTATGGAACATCGCTAGCAGAGGGACTGCTAAGGAGATGTGGGATGCCTTGGCAACATTGTATCAAGGATCTTCCGAGCAGCGAAAGATGTACTTAGATCAGAAACTGAGATCTGCACAAATGCAGAAGGGGGAGCACATAGATCTATTTCTCACAAAGATTCAGGAGACTCGGGACGAGTTAGCAGCTGTGGGGTCTACACCTCAAGGTTTCGAGATGGTGAGATTGGCACTAAACTTTGTCTTAGAAGAGTGGCAAGTCTTCGTCCAGAGCATCCTGGGCAGGGCAACTTTGCCAGATTAGGATAGTATGTGGGCATCTCTCAAGTAGGAAGAGCTAAGGAGAGATCTAATCAAGTGTAAGCTTGACGAAAGAAATAATAGTGGGTCAAAGCCCAAGGAGGAGGAAGAGATTGTAGCCCTTGCATCCAAGGGGCAGTAGGAGCAGCAGAGGCGGAAGGGCGTCTCGAAGATCAAATTCTTCAGGTGTGGTGAAATGGGTCACTACGCAACATAGTGTCCTCTCAGGAAGAAGGACAAAGATGAGAAGCACGATTCGAAGGCTACACCTGCGAAGATCTAGGAGGAGTTTTCCATGATAGCCGAGATACCTCCAGGAGGGAGGTGGGTCGATTTAGAGTTGTAGTTCAAAAAAGCTATAGATGGGCAGGATCCTTGGGGAGCCCACCTCTTAGATCAATTCCTTGCTACGGGAGCGGCTACACTTGCGAAGATCTAGGAGGAGTTTTCCATGATAGCCGAGATACCTCCAGGAGGGAGGTGGGTCGATTTAGAGCTGTAGTTCAAAAAAGCTATAGATGGGCAGGATCCTTGAGGAGCCCACCTCTCAGATCAATTCCTTTGCTACGGGAGCCCAAATCAGAAGTAGCAGGATGGACCAGTGTCAGTTGTTACAGAGGAGTGTTGGAGCGACAGATCCAGTGGTTAGAACGCCAAGTCTGAGCAGCGTAGTGCAGAGTTGCAGCAGTGCGGGCAGGCACAGTGCAGTAGCAGCAACCGCGCAATGGCTTCATAGGGATAGCGTGGGACAAGTAGCAGTCAGATCTTCAAAATCAAGATGCATCTATGCTGAACACTTGTTTAGATTTTGGCATGTTTTCCAGTTGCAATGCTGATGAAGTGTTGGCAGTGGCAGTGCTAATAGTAGCATAGATGCAACACTTGAGAGGGGCTTGTAGTACGGATGCAGTGTTAACAGTGGGAGTGTCAGTAGCAGTACAGTTGTAGCAACAACGCAGTAGTTGGTGGACAACATGTCAGACGTCAACAATGCAGAGGACGATGGCATTGCTAAAGCACATTCCTCGCTAAGAGGGAGTGTTGATTTTTGGTAGCATAGGATGTGCTCTAAGTTCAAATTTTGCAAGGGGGCTTGGGCACATGTATTCCAAGAACCCATAAAGCGTTTTGGGAAATTCCACTCGAAGACGGTTTTATTAAAATATTTAATTATTTTTATTGGGACCCTATGTCTAAAGTTAGGAAATTAAAATAATTAATGGGTATTAATCTAACTGTGTGTGTATAACTTCTAGAAGAAGACGAGGATCAAGCAGAAATGATCTTATCCATTGATTAGCTTCTAATCTGGGTCGTTGAATGTGAATGAGAAGATTATTTAAGGAGGCTTGAGGGTCATTTGGAAAACACACCGTGAGAGATCAAGAAGATTGAATTTCTCAAAGAAGGTAGCGCTACAGTTGCTAGAGGAGTGATCGAAGTGATATTTTATAGTGAGGTGCAGGGATAGTATCCGGAAGAGGGAATTTTTTTTGGGCCCGAGAGTACAAGGTAGAGAGGGCAAAACGACGTCCAGAAAGAGGCAGACACTGGCCCACGTAGAGTTGATGCAGTGGCAGCGCAAGCCTTAGAGGGAGATCAAATTCTTGTTAAGGAAATAGAGTTTTAGAAGCTGAGAGCTGGGGGTGTGAGACTGGGAGGCAGAAATTCGGAATTTCTAGCCAGTAGAGGGTCTAAAGGAGGAGCAATGTGATTCCCAACATGTGTGATGTAGACACTGTGTGAGGATTACGTAGAGGCCATGCAGAGGCTCCAGTCAAGCGTGATCAGACTCAGATTCTTCCAGTGACATAGTGAGAGCATCTCACTATTTGTTTTGTCAAGTTTCTCTTTGTATCAGATTGCTAGTTGAGTATCTAAGGACTTTTACTCAGAATTACTACTGCATAATAATAAAACCCTTAGGTCTGCTACATAGGTTTTCCCGCATTGGGTTTTTTCCGAGGACATTTGTCCAAAAATAATGGTGTTATTGTGTTGTATTTTCCTTCTTGCTCAGTTTCTTGTTTCCGCATATAATTTAAGTGAAGGCTGCAATGTTTGTATTTCGATATTTGCTGTATGAAACTGCAAATAATTTGTTTAAAGGAATTTAACAAATAGGAGAAATGTCATTAGTTGCTACAGTAGGGATTCCGGTTTAGGAATTTTCACAAAGGCTAGATACAAGTGTAAAATGCAATAGATAAGAACTTGTATCTAAGAGGAGGGGTTAGATCTTACCAATTTAGTTAATTTTCCCCAATGAATGGCTTGTTGTAAATTGATATGATAGTAAAAGCCAACAAGTAAAGTCCCACTTTAACCGCAATATTGGATTTTTTGGGAGAATATTGGATTTTTTGGTGGTTGGAATTTTTACTCGTGCCTTTGGAATCTCACTTTTTGTTGGAGTGTGAAGTAGATTCCCCTTCAAGTTGCTATGCCTAGTGTTTTTCGTGGAGTGGGATCCTCCTGTAAATTGCCTCCACTCTAGCTTAATTAATATTGCAACTTTCAACTTTTCTTAGGAGCGGCTCTCTTTTTGTGATGTCTCCAACCTTTGTCCTCTATGTGCGGAAAAATACGAAACCCTTTAGATAGTAAAGCCCCCATTAGAGAAATTTTGAGGTCTAAAATGGGCCTCAAAACAAAAATGTACAACCAAAATCAACTTTATAAGAACCAATAGGATTCAAGATGATGATGTCAACCATGGGGGATGATTCACCAGTTTTGGAGTAAAAAGATTAAAAAATAAAAAAACTATTTTTTCAACTTGTATTTTCAACTTATCTCTCTATGGTTTTACTCAAATTTCGAGCAGGGGCACTCGTTGGATGTGAAATTTAATTCCTCATCCAAGGAGTACCTATGTTTCATACTTTTGATGGACCTTGCTACATGAAAAATGAGAAATACATAAAACAACGTGATTGCAATCATGTAATTACAACATATTTCTCGAAGATCGACCTACGGTCCGGATATCACCAAATTCGAGTTCGGGAGGAAGACGTGCCAAAAACAACATTTCGATGCCACTATGGACTTAGAATTTCTAGTCATGCCATTTGGGCTAACCAATGCCTCCACCACATTCCAATCATGCATGAATAACATTTTCAACAGGCAGTTAAGGAAGTTTTTGTGGTATCCTTTGATGAACTCGTCATCTACAGTAAGACATGGGATGATCATTTGGGACACTTGGATAAGATTTTGAGCATCATGCAAGAACAGTCTCTGTATGTCAAGGCATCAAAATGCGAGTTTGGGTTGACAAAGATTCCTTATTTAGGGCATATGATTAATGCACAAGGGGTACAAGTCCACCGAGAGAAGATTTAGGCAACAGTAGATTGGCCTACACCTAAAACACTTATAGAGTTACGAGGGTTTCTTGGGATTGCACCTACTATTGACGGTTCGTTAAAGGGTTCTCCCAGAGTCCCAGTTAAGTGCGCTCTTGACGGATTTGTCAAAAAAGGGGGCATTTAAATGGACAAAAGCCGCTGATAAGGCATTTAACGAGCTTAAAGAAATAATGAGCTTGTGCCCAGTATTGGCTCTTACTGACTTTGGCCAACCATTTATATTAGAGTGCAATACGTCTGTAGAGGGAATAGGGGTTGTCCTAATGCAGAAAGGTCATTCGATCACATTCGAAAGTCGGAAGCTAGAAAATACAGAAAGACTTTACTCCATATATGACAAAGAGATGTTGGCCATCATGCATGCATTAGCAAAGTTCAGACAGTATCTGGTGGGTAATAGGTTCGTAGTCAGGACAAACCACAACAGCCTGCGACATTTCTTGGGACAAAGGGACATGAACGAACGACAATAGTAATGGGTAAGCAAAATTCAAGCTTACAATTTTGACATTGGATATGTAAAGGGGAAGAAAAATGTGGTGGTTGGTGCACTTTCCAGGAAACCAACATTTTACACCCTCATGGAACTCACAGAAGGTTGTAAGGCGCACTTCTCTACTGAGTATGCCAATAACTAGTTTGCTTGCGTGCTACTTGACAAGATTATCCAGGATGACAGGTACAAAATAATTGATGAAGTTATTTACTATAAAGACAGGATATATCTTGTTCTTGAATCTACACTTAAGGAGAAAATTATGAATGTTACACATGATATTCCTTTAGTCCGACACCAGGGGTTCTTCAAGATATATCGTCAGATCCGAGAATGATTCTCGAGGAAAGGGCTGAAGGAGGACGTGATGAGGTATGTCAGGGAATGCATGACATGTCAACAAAATAAGGTTGAGCATACACCTCCCGCAGGTCTTCTCTAACCCCTACCCATCCTAGAACATAAATGGGAGAGCATATCAGTGGATTTTTTCACAGGACTACCCAAAGCACAAGGCAAGGATTGCATATACACGATGGTGGACGGATTGACTAAATTCGCACATTTCTTTTCTATTTTAGTGGATTACTTGGCCATATTATTCAAAGAAGTCCTCAGACTACATGGGCTGCCAAAGAATATAGTTAGCGAACATGATAGTTGATTTATGGAAGCATTCTAGCAGGAGATTTTTAGACTAGTGGGAACTGAGTTGATACCTAGTACTAGCTATCACCCGCAAACAGATGACCAAACAAAAATTGTGAATAAGTGGATTGAAGGGTATTTGCTCAACTATGTGACAGGTCAACATAAGGCATTTTCACGTGGTTGTACCTCGGGGAGCATTGCTACAACACTACCTACCGCCTATCCATTGGAATGACACTCTTCAAGACTTTATATGGGTATGATGCACCCTCATTCATCGACAAAATCTTTGGAGACAGCAAGGCAACCCTTGCCAAGGACTAGATACAAGAGAGTCAGGACATTCTCAGGGTACTCAAGGAGAATATTCAGGGTGCTCAGAATCTGCAAAAGATGTACGCAGACCAGTACCGGACAAAATGCAGTTTTGAGATAGGGGATCTTGTTTTCTTGTGATTGCAACCTTATAGACAGTCTACACTCAAGAAGAGCGGGGCAGAGAAATTGAAGCCAAGGTTTTATGGACCTTACAAGATCATTCGAAAAGTTGGTGAAGTGGCATATGAGTTGGAGCTACCAAGTGAGTAGAATCCACAATGTATTTCATGTATCGTGCCTCAAGATTGTAGGCCAGCAGGTCACCACCTTTGTTGAGCTGCCCCCATTAGATGAAGAAGGACAATTAGAGTTCATCCTGGAAATGATCATGGCGATTCGAGATAAGAAGTTAAGGGGAAGAGTAATTCTGGAATACCTCATCAGATGGAAGAATTTACCAGAGGAGGATGCAACATGGGAAGGAGAACGAATTTTGCAGCACCTGATTTGCAATTGCTTGAGGGCAAGCAATTTTGGGCAGGGGGGATTGTGATGTCCTCAATGAATTGAGGACAAATGGACTTAGTAGCCTATTTGTCCTCGTAGGCTATAGTCCTTAAAAAAGTGGATAAAACCGAGAACACCCGTTGTTGGGTAAGTTTTGGGTAAGTTGGGCAAAAAATCCCAAATATGGGGCTTTGAGTAAGACACGCTCAACCAATTAAGAAAGTGAAACCCCTTAAGGAAGTCTATAAATAAAGAGGGATTGGATTCATTTGGAGGCATCAAGTGTGGATCATTTCATTTGTTTTTTGAGCTTTGGCTCTGAGGGTTTTAAGACCCCTTTCTCTTGTCAATTTCGGTGGTGAAAGATTCCACCCTAGTTGGCTTTTCTTCTTTTTTTCTCTCAGTTTTGGCACAAAATTCTTTGAAGGGAAAACAAATTGTTCTGGGCACCTTTTCTGCTATAGTGAGTTCAGAGGAGCATTAATTCCTGAAGCATCGAGTTAACTAGGGCTCATTTTGTGGCAGCAAGTCCCTTTCTTAAGGCAACGAGTTCATAGGAGCATCAATTCCTGAAGCAACAAGTTCCTTTTTTAAGGAAATGAGTTCATAGGAGCATCAATTCCTGTAGCAGCGAGTTCACTGGGTTCATTCTGTTGCAACAAGTTCATGTGGGCATCATTTCTTGAGGTAGCGAATCCATTTGATTTTAATTCTGTGAGAACGAGTTAATTTTTGAGGTAGTGAGTTCACTTGTTATCGTCTCTGTGGCAGCGAGGTCACTTTGGTATCATCTCTGTGGCAGGGAGGTCACTTTGTTATCATCTCTGTGGTAGGGAGGTCACTTTGTTATCATCTTTGTGGCAGTGAGTCTTTTGTGCAAGGTATCCTGATATAACAAGCCATTCTGGGGATTTTCCTGTGATAGCAAGTCACTCTAGGCAACTTTTTTATGGCAACAAGTTTCTGGGTATGATTTCCTGAACAACGAATCATCTTGTGCATTATTCCTGCATCAACGAGTCCTTCTGGGTATGACTACTGAGACATCGAGGTCTCTATATAGCCGTGTTTTGAAGAAACAGGTCAATCGTTAGGGCTGCGAGTTGGAGTGGCAGTTGCACTAGGTTAGAGAAGGGTCCTGTGAAGTTGAAAAAAAGCTAAGCGAAGTTGGCATGCTGGTTGCAAGTACGCTACCTGTGGGGCACCACTATCACTTAGAGTAGATAGGGTTTATTGCATTGAAATCACAAAATCTATTATTCGTGTTCATTTGTTTGGTTAGTTCTCTAAGAATTGATTAGAAGTACCAATTGGATATTGGGGTTTGATACCAGAATTTGTAAAGATTCATGAATCTATGTTTGGGGTTGCATTGTTGAGTTTGGAAACATACTGTCTTTGGAAAATTGGTTATTACTGTCTACTATGATTGGAAAAATTGAAAGTTCTAGGATTGTAATTAACCGTTGGTATATTTAAGTTACACTTGTAGCAACAAACTCTAACAAATCAACTAGGGCAAAAAATTTTGTTGGCACAATACATAAATTGAAATTACAAAATTTTTAATCTAATCAAATGCTCATTTTAAAGAGATTATTTATCCTATCCTAACCTACCTAACAATAGTAAACATGTTAGGTGAAATCATATATCCAATGCAACCAACAAATTAATTCGTCATTACCTTTGGTTTTACCTTTATGCTTGGTTGCTAAACAAAATAGTGAAATGTCAAACCTGCACCAAATATATGTTGGAAAATGATTCATATCCTTGGCCACGTTAACTGAGAAGTCCTCGTCGTGTGGAAAGGAATTGAAGAAGTACCTAGGTTTCTCTATGCTTTTGCATGCTTCTTCTATCTATTGATTGACAAGACTAGGATAATGATATTCTTCGGTGTGTATAAGGTATTTCATGTAATGTTCCAAAATAGGAAAAATAGTGATATGCAAGCAAATAACAATTTTCAACACAAAAATTTCAAAACAATTAGAAAATGGCCATAACTATCAGAAATATGGGAGCAACTGAGCCATTTTATAATAAATTCGTGGAAGAGTATGAAATATGGAAGGAATGCACCTGGGCTTGCCTCAAAGGCAAGTAGAGCAAAGTCCAGGTGAAGCATTGACAATCCAGAGCTACAATCAACTGACCAACTGTTGCACTATGCAATTCCCAACAATTTTGCACTGTCTGTTGCAAAGATATGGCTGAAAAACCCCACCTTTGGTGCTCAGAAAATTCTGCGAATTTATATCTAGGCTCCTCAAGAAAAACCCACAAAAATCCAAAAATGGTTTGGCCTGATTTTGACCTCCCAAAATCGACCCCCAAAAGGCACTGTGCAGTCCCCAATAATTCTGCAATGTCTTCTGCAAAGATATGGCTGAAAACCCTACCTCCTGTACTAAAAAAATTCTGCAAATTTACATCTAGGCTCCTCAGACAAAACCCACGAAAACCCAAAAATGGTTTGGCCTGATTTTGACCTCCCAAAATCGACCCCCAAAAGGCCCTATGCCCTCCAAAACTGCTGAAGCACACTGCCTACCAATACACTAGCGAAATCCCCCTCAAACACTCTGGAGAGGTAGCAATCACCTCCACTAATGCTTCCCTTATCTCTCCCGACAAGGATCAACCTCAATGGTTGAATATCCACCTCTCATGTATGCCCAATCTCTGCCTCCTGTGTTGGACCATGAATTGCGAAATATCCATTGAATGATAGCACCCAAAACTCACCCAAAGGGCAGCAAATCACCAAAGCTTCTCTTTTGGAATTTCTTCCGGCCAAAGCTTCCCTGAAGAATGCCAAAATCGCAACTCGGTTTCTCCTACCGCGTCCTCCAAAAATACGTACCACCTGGAGACACTGAATACAAATGCGGGAAACCACATTGAAAATCACCTCCGGAAGATTATGGATGAACCTCTCTAGGGTGGCACTCGAAGTTCCTTGAAGAAAGGGTGAGTTCTCCACTTGGGAAACTCTTGCTAAACAAGTGATCCGCCTAAGCAATTCGAGCAACCGAAAAGAAATTCGATATGCCAAAGATGATGAAATGAGGAGTGTTGCCTTCCTTTTATAGATTTCATGGAGCCTTTTTCCCTCCATTTTCCCTCCATGGTGAGTCCCTTACTAAGCTATTGATTTTCCCTCTCATGCAATTTGAACTGTTGGCTTAAGGAGTGCGTATTTTCCTTGTGTGGATGCCCCCCCCAACATGCTACTAATAAAACCAAAATAACTTACTTCTAACTACTAAGTCTCCTAATAAAAGTGAATGGGTCCCATCTCCTCCAAAATTGGCCCCACAATGGACAAATTAATCCTATTCCAAAATAATTTAGGAATGGACATTACAGTTCTCCCCTCCCAAATGTTGCTTGTCCCCAAGCAACTTCAATCTGGATGCTCAAGTATATGCTCACCCTTCCAAGTAGCAACCTCATCCGACAAGCTCTTCCAACAAACCAAGTATTCTCTAATTATCTTGCTTATGAGCTTCCTTTCCTTGGTCTCCAAGATGGCTTCAGGTTCCAAAACCTGATGTCCCTCATCATCAAGTGGAGGCAACTCCACAACTGCTGTAACCTGTTGCCCCAACACCCTCTTGATGCATGAAACATGGAAAATATTGTGGATCTTGCTCCCCGGCGGTAGCTCCAACTCATAAGCTACCTCTCCAACCCTCTTGATCACCTTGTAGGGCCCATAAAATCGTGGTTACAACTTTTTAGCCCCCTTTTGTTTCAGAGTGGATTATCGGTACGGTTGCAATTGAAGGTACACCAAGTCCCCTTCCTCAAAATGCCTCTCAACCCGATGCTTGTCAGCATATGTCTTATGCTGATTCTGAGCTGTCTGCAAATTATCCTTAAGAGCCTAGAGGATGTCTTGGCTCTCTAGGATCCAATATTTGGCCTTTGGGGCCTGACTGTCTCCAAAAACAATGTTAGCAAAAGATAAAGCATCATAACCATACAAAGCATGGAAAGGAGTCATACCAATGGACATATGATGTGTAGTGTTGTAGCAGTACTCTCCCAAGTGCAACCATCGAATCCATGCCCTTTGTTGCTCTGTCAGATAGTTCCTAAGATAACCCTCTAGCCATTTGTTCACCCTCTTTGTCTGGTCGTCGGTTTGTGGATGGTAACTGGTGCTCGGGGTGAGTTCAGTGCCTACTAGCGTGAAAATCTCTTGCCAGAATCCCCCCATAAATCGGTTGTCCCGGTCACTGAATATAGTCTTAAGGAGTCCCTGCAGGCAGAAGACCTCCCTAAAGAACAACTCTGCCACCTGTGAAGCTAAATACCGTGTTGGGATGGCAAAGAAATGTGCAGACTTGGTTAGTTGGTGGACCACCGAAAAAATGCAATCTTTCCCCTGCACTGAGGGAAACCTTGTGTGAAGTCCATAGAGATACGCTCCCATTTCCCCTCAGGAATGGGGAGAGGCTACAACAATCTAGCTGGATGGGTCAACTCCCCCTTGTTCCTTTGACAAGCCTCACACTCCTACACATATTTGAATACGTCCCCCCTTGAGGCCCTTCCAGGTGAAGCGCTCTCTCACTTCCATGTAGGTCTTTTTGAATCCCTTGTGCCTAGACAAAGGGGAATCATGAGTTGCATGAAGAATATGCTCCCTCAACTATGACCCCGAAACCAAAAATATGCGCCCCTTGTAGTAGTTAACCTCGTCCATCACCTTGTAGCACTCATCTGCATAATTGTCCTCCAAGATCTCGCATGCCTGACGATCCTTGGAGTACTCCACTAATAGTTGTGTCTTCCAGTCATGGCAGATGCTCATGAGTGAAAGTCCCGCTGGACTCCTGGATAGTGCATCGACTACCACATTATGCTTCCCCTTGCACATACTTAATATCAAAATCGTAGGCCCACACCTTGTTGACCCATCTCTGCTGTCTATTGTTGAGGCCCTGTTGCCCCATGAAGTGGCAAAGACTATTGTGATCTGTCTTCACCCGGAACCGGTTACCCACCAAGTACTGTCGAAACTTGGCCAATGCATGCATTATGGCCAACATCTCCTTGTTGTATATTGAATACGACCTCTCATGTGGTAGGAGCTTCCGACTCTCAAAAGCAATGGGGTGCCCACCTTGGGACAATTGTCTCGATCCCCTCACTCGATGCATCGCACTCCAATGTTAAAGGTTGCGTGAAGTATGTATGTGCTAATACCGGGCAACAACTCATCACCTCCTTGAGGCGATTGAATGTTGTCTGAGCTCCCTCTGTCCATGTAAAAGACCCCTTCTTAGTCAGATTAGTGAGGGGTGCTACCAATTGTGAGAAGCCCTTAACGAACTTCCGGTAGTAAGTACAGATGCCCAATAACCCTTTTAGTGCTGTCACATCTCTAGGCACTAGCGAATCTCGAATGGCCATGATCTTCTCCTCATGCACCTTGACCCCATCTATGCCTATGATGTGTCCCAAGTAGAAAATCTTCGTCAACCCAAACTCGCACTTGGACATCTTGGCGTAGAACTGCTGCTCCTCCAAGATACGTAACACTGCCTCGAGATGCTGCAAGTGCTCTTCTCATGTCCTGCTGTAAATCAAGATATCATCAAAGAAGACCAGCACAAATCTCCTTAGTTGACCTCTAAACACATGGTTCATGCATGAATGAAAGGTAGCAGGTGCGTTGGTCAACCCAAAAGGCATGACCAAGAACTCAAAATGCCCATAATGACATCTAAAAGCTGTCTTCAGAATATCTTGCTTCGTCACCCGAATCTGATGATACCCAGACTGCAAGTCTATCTTATAGAGAAGTATTTGGCCCCTCTAAGCTCATCCATCAACTCATTAATACGCGGAATGGGATACCGGTTCTTCAATGTCTTCTTGTTGAGAGCCATGTAGTCAATGCACATTGTTGAGAGCCATGTAGTCAATGCGCATGCGAAGGGTCCCATCCTCCTTCTTCACCAACAATAGAAGAAGTGAATGGACTGGAACACGGTTTGATGTGGCTCAACGCCAATAGCTCCCTGATGGCCCTCTCAATCTCATCCTTATAGGCTTTAGGATGCCTATAGGGTGTAGTGATGAAGTCGCCTGCACATCAGGCTCTGCCTCTATACTGTGCTCAAACCTTGTGTGAGGTGGCCGCCTTGGTGGTATATCTCCAAAAACTACTGGATATCTATCCAGTATCGCTTGTATGTCTGGATGTGGCGGCGTGGCTCGCCCCCCAACCTCTAAAATCCTTAACTCTACTACCCATGCTATGTCCCCATGTCCCAAATCGGCCTCCGTCTTGTGGGTCGAAACCATCTGTGGAGGATATGAATGCATTCCCTGAAGAACCACTAGTTTACCATCCGGCCTGGTAAACTCCATCACTAGTTGCCTTCAGTCGGTGGTAACTCTGCCAAGGGAATACAACCTCTATTTTCAAAACCGACTAGCTCGGAACCGACTCGACCGAGTTGGTTCAAGCCAATCGTACAAACTTCGACTCGACCTTGGAAATGGTTCGGTCGGCTGGGTTAATACTGAGCCAGCTGAGTTGTTAGACAACTCAGCCGATTCGGTATTAACCCGACCAGCTCGGCCGAGCCCGCATTAACTCGGCTGGGTTAGAAACAGCAACCCAGAAACCCTTAAATCAACGATTTTTTTGTTTTTTGTTTTTTGGGGATTCCAAACCCGAATTTGTTTTGTCTATTTTGTCTTTGGTGTCCATTCCCCTCTCCTAAACCCTATTTAACCCACCCAACCCCTAATATTCTCACAGCCATCTCATGCATTTGGGTGAGAATTTTAGTGAGAGTTTGTGAAGAGTTGTTGAGTTTGTTTTTGGAGTAGCAGTGAAGAGTCTTGGGCAAGCATTGTCGCTGGGGTGAGGAGCTTTTTGGGTAGCCATTTGGAGTAGCATTTGCCATTGAGGAGTTGGTTTTTTGGAGCAAGCTTGAGGAGGCAGTTTGTGTCTGGAGGCATTTTTTTTTCACTTGTAAAAATATGTTTTTTCTTATTAAATTTTATGTGCAAATCTGGAAATCCTAAAGAGTGTTTTTTGTGAAAGAAATGAACATTGAATCAATGCATTTTTGTTTTGTTTTCATTTTCAATTTTTTGCTTTCATTTCCAAGTCAAAAAATGGCACCTAGAGTGAAAGATCCTGCTTGGGCATATGTTGAAATGGTTGATAGTCAAATGCATTGCAAAATTTTCCATAGAAAAATTAAGGAAGGTCCTGGGGTTATTAATAGGCTAAAACAACACTCGGTGGGGATTAGAGGCCAAATTACTCGATGTACCTCACCAGAAATTGGGGCGATTAGGAAGGATTAGTTAGCCAACTTTGAGAAGTTCAAAAAAGATAAGGCTAGGCAAAAAGAGTTAGACACTGAAATTGGGAGGAAGAGGAATATACAAAAAATGTTGGCTACCAACCCCCATTTTGATTTTGAGGGTTCTTCCTCTATCCCTTGTACTGATGCATCCAACCCCTTCGAATATGTTCCTCCCTCTTTTGAGTCTATTCAAGAAAAGGGAAAGGGTAAAATGAAAAAGGGTGATATGAATATCAAAAGTTATTTCACTCCCTCCTCTACATCAGATGCATATGGTCCTCAAGCTAGTAGAAGTAATTTGCAGCCCACTTTAGATGACCATTGGAAGAAATAATTGAGGGAAACTGCTTGTGATTACATAGCTAGATGGTGGTATGATGTTGATATCCCCTTCAATGCTTCCCGTTCACCATATTATGAGCCTGTGTTTGATGCCATACATGCTGCTGCAAAAGGCTTCAAAGGCCCTACTATGTATGAGCTAAGCGGGTATTGTTTGCAAAAAGAAATTGCCTCCATTAATGAGTATTTGAAAGATTTCAAGGACTCATGGGCAAGAACAAGATGTACCATCATGTCAAATGGATGGAGTGATCAAAGAAACCATACCATCATAAACTTTCTTATCTTCTGCGCACAGGGAACCATGTTTCTAAAATCAGTTGATGCATTTGATAAGGTAGAAGATGGACAATTGTTGTTTCAGCTATTGGATGAAGTTGTTGAGGAGGTGGGGGTGGCTAATGTTGTTCAAGTCATCACAGATAATGCCCCTAACTATGTTCTTGCTGGTAAACTGTTAGAGGAAAAACACAGAACCATCTTTTGGACCTCATGTGCTGCACATTGCATAGACCTCATGCTTAAGGATATTGGCAAATCAGATTGGGTCAAAAACACTGTAGATCGTGCCAAAAGCATAATAAAATTGATCTACAATCATTCATGGATTTTGAGCCTGATGAGGAAACACACACGAGACGAGATATTATTACGCCTGCCATCACTAGATTCGCTACTCATTTTTTGACATTGCAATCTATGCTCTCACAACATAGAAACTTGCAAAAGATTTTTTCCAATGAAGAATGGAATCAAAGCCAGTGGTCTCACAAACTGGAAGGCAAAGAATTGAAAAAGAAAGTTAATGAAGAAATATTTTGGAGAAAGGTAGCAGAGATTGTGAAGCTTGCTGAGCCACTGGTTAAGGTTAAGGTGTTGCGGTTGGTGGATGGGGAAAGATTGGCTATGGGCTTCATTTATGAGGCTATGGATCAAGCAAAGGAGCAAATAAAGAGGGCATACAATGATAAAGTGGCTAGGTATGGGCCCATTTGGGCAATCATTGATGAAAGATGGAATAATCAACTCCATCGCCCTATACATGCAGATGGGTATTTTTTGAACCCACGATATCATTATAAAGCTAAGGCGACAGGAGCTTTGAAGGGGGAGGTTGGAGATGGATTGATTGACTGTATTGATCACATGATCCCATTGGAGTGTGATCAGCTGAAGATACACCGATAGGCCACAACCTGTAGCAGTGCCTTAGGTACTTTTTGGAAGAACCTAGCAAAGATTTCAAGGGAAGCAAATGAGCCAGGTAAACAAAAATTTTGATTTTCAAATTCTTAATACTTATTTCGTTAAATCGTTTATAATTTGAAAGGTGGATATAATTTGTAATTTTGTTGAGCTAACTCATTACACTCCTATGTTTTTTGTAGCACAATGGTGGGAGGCTTTTGGTAGCCATTGTCCTGAATTGCAAAGGTTTGCAATTCATATTTTGAGTCAAACTTGCAGTGCTACTGGGTGTGAGGCAATTGGTCTGTCTTTGAGAGGATTCACACAAAGAAAAGAAACCGTTTGGATAAAAAACGGTTAAATGATCTAGTTTATGTCCAATACAACCTCTGGCTCAGACGCAACCAATTGCTGAACAAAGGACCTGATTCAGATCCCATTGTGTTGGAAGACATTGATCCAATATCAGATTGGGTAGTGGAGAGTCATCCAACAGAGTTTGATTTTGATGAGGATCTTGATTTGGATTTACAGGTGGAGGCATCACTCGAACATAATGTTCAGTTGAATGCAGATCCTGATCCACTTGTACCAGTCTCAGGGCCAGCCCCAAGTCCTCCAGTTGCAGGGGCTTCTTCTATGGAGCCACGACAGAAGCACATATCTCGTCTATCTCAGCTTGCAGCTGCTGCACAGCCTACTAGTGCTACCACTTTTAGTTGCAGTTGGAGATGATGATGAGGAGCCATGGGGCCCCCTGTCTGACTCTAATCCAGAGGTTGATCCAGATGATCTTGGCTCCTCTAGCAGTAGCCATTGGCCAGTAGTACTGGTCACAATTTACTTTTGTTGTAGAGGCCATTTCTAGCCTCCTTGGTTATGTGTTTTTGTTTTGATCTATATATCATCATCATATATGTATTGGATAGTGCATTGGGTGCCATTTTGATATAATGGATATACACATGAGCCTGCTTTGATCATATATTGCCTTCTATCTATATTCTAATGCTGCGTGTTTGGAAACATGAATGAAAATCTTTAAAATTATGTTTTTTTATTAAAAAAATAAATATGTAACGTATTTTTTACAACGACCGAGTCATTAAAGTCGAGCCGGACGAGTCGAAGTCGGAGTCAGAGTCGACCCTCGACTGAGTCAGCGTCGGAGTCAGAGTTTTAAAACATTGAATACAACCATTGGACACCCATCACCACATTGGTGTCTGGTACGTCCACCACAAAGAAATGATCTGTCATTGAATAGTTCCCCATGGTCACTGTCAAATTGGGAACATATTGAGTGCACTGCATAGTTCTGTCTCCTAGTACCAAAACTGAAGACCCCTCAAACTCTGCAGTGGTGGTGCCTCTCCTCTGGACCATCTGAGCATCGATAAAATTGTGGGTGGCCCCACTGTCTACTAACACTGTGACATGCTACCCCTGCATTGTGCCTCTGATCCTCATGGTAAAAAATTTGGGAAACCAGCAAAAAGAGGCTAGGACTCCCCTAGATGGTGCAAAAGATGCTCCCCCAAGTGGTGGTGGTCCCCTTTATGCCGGATCCTCATTGTCACCCCCACCAAGCTCCAACTCCACCTCATCCTCCTGATCATTGTCGGAGAAAACCTCGATATAATGGGCCTTGCCTGCTGTGCACCGATGGTCCGGTGCCCATGGCCCCGACATGTGAAACACAACTTCCTCCTCCTGAGGTCTCTCCTGGTCTCATCGTCCAGCTACCCTCGCCCTTGGGTTGCGCTATGCTGGGGGTTGCTCTAGTGTCACTCACCTTCTGAGGGTAGGGAGTGTGTGGTGGAAAGGGTGCTCGGGTCTTGGGGATATCCCCTGCAAGTCTCTTGTACAAGTCATGACCTCCAATAGAGCAAAGGGTCTGCGTGAGTTCACTAGTCCATGCAGTGGCTCCGTTAGCCCCTCCACAAATGTGTATACTCGCCTAACATTAGACAAATCTGATACCATGACTAAGACCCTTAGGAACTCCGTAATATAATGCTCTGGATGTCTTGTCTGCCTAAGCTGGGTCAACTCCCTAAAGTGAGCCCGGGATCCCTTCGATCAAAACGCTCCACTACTCTCCGTGTGAAATCCTCATAGGAGGCCACGTTGGCATTCCCCAGAGTGGACAAGCCATGAAACCACTAGTTGTGTGCCTCCCCCTCCAAATGCAATGTAGCCATTTAAATGGCCTCTACCTTCGTCATCCTGTTGAGCTGGAAATATGTGTCCAACTTCTCCACCCAAGCACGAGCTGTGCACTTGGTAGTGCTGTCGTAAGTGGGGAAGTACATCTTCCCAATGGTACGTTGCAACTCGTAGTTCTGCTTGCCATGCCTCCATAGCTCCTTCCCTTCTCATTCTGTTTGAGCTGGCAAAAATCTCTGAAAGATAGTGCTTCTTTGAACTTTGTTCCCATGGACTGCCACTCCCTGAAATGTTCTCCCATAGGTAATTGCTCATCAACTCCTCTTGGTTCACCTTGTGCCAAGGGTAGGAAAGAAGGTAGAGTTTCTCTAATTGGTCCACTGGAGGATGGTGGTTGCGCATCAGGTGAAGGGTGGTCAAACTGTTGAGAGGCTCCCGAAGTCTCTCCAAATAAAAAATCCCAGTGAATACTTTGCCCCTGGTTCTACATTTTGATCTCATCTAACATCTCCTGCTACCCTTTTTCCAAATCGCTCAGAGCCTCCAAGAGACTGTCAAAGGCAATCTCCTCCCTGCTCTTGGGCTCCCCATGTCTTCTTCCACCATACCACCGCCTTCCCACAGTCCTTCGTGTCTGGCGTGATCTCTAGTTCCCTTTCCCTGCTTTGGTACCTTTGCCTCCTGAGGGTAACGTTCTATCAGTCCTCCTCACTCATAGGAAAATCCCCCATGGATAAGCCAAGATCTGAGCTCTGATACCACTATAATGTTCCAAAATAGGAAAAACAATGATATGCAAGAAAATAACAATTTTCACCACAGAAATGTCCAAACAATTAGAAAATGCCCATAACTATTAGAAATATGGAAGCAGTTGATCCATTTTATTATAAACTGGTGCAATAGTACAAAATATGGAAGGAATGCACCTGGGCTTGCCTCAAAGGCAAGCAGAGAAAAACTCAGGTGAAGAATTGACAACCCAGAGCTACAATCAACTGACCAAATGTTGCACTGCGTAGTCCCAACAATTCTGCACTGTCTGCGGCAAAGATATGGTTGAAAACCCCTCCTCTGGTGCTCAGAAAATTTTGCAAATTTATATCTAGGCTCCTAATGAAAAACCCACAAAACCCATAAATGGTTTGGCCTGATTTTGACCTCCCAAAATCGACCCCCAAAAGGCCCTAAGCCCTCCAAAACTGCTAAAGCACACTGCCTACCAATACACCAACAAAATCCCTCTCAAACACTCTGAAAAGGTAGCAATCACCTCCACTAATGCTTCCCTTATCTCTCTCGAAAAGGATCAACCTCAATGGCTAAATCTCCATCTCCCACATATGTCCAGTCTCTGCCTCCTGCGCTAGCCCAGGAAGTGTGAAATCTCCACTGAATGGCTCTCTCATCCAGACCCAAAACTCACTAAAGGGGCAGCAAATCACCAGAGCTTCTCTTCCGAAATTTCTTCTGGCCAAAGCTTCCCTGAAGAATGCCAAAATCACAACTCGGTTTCTCCTACTGTGTCCTCTAGAAATACGCACTGCCTGGAGACATTGAGTACAAATGCTGGAAACCACACTAAAAATCACCTCCGAAAGATTATGGATGAACCTCTCTAGGGTTGCACTCGAAGTCCCCGAAGAAAGGGTGAGTTCTCCACTTGGAAAATTCTTGTTAAACAACAAGTGACCCGGCTAAGCAGCTCAAGCAACTGAGAAGAAATTCGATATGCCAAAGATGATGAAATGAGGAGTGCTGCCTTCCTTTTATAGATTTCGTGGAGCCTTTTTCCCTACATTTCCCTCCTTCATGGGTCCCTCACTAAAATCCATTATGTGAAAAACACCTCTAGGGTGTTTCCCTTTTGTGTGGAATGGCTAGAGGGTGATTGTAGAGGCTTGGAGCCTCCTAGCTATTGAATTTAGACTGAAAAAAGATGGAAATTGATTTTTAGATTTTTTGGTTATGTTTATTAACCCAATTTTTTTTAGAAAATTATTTATCAATTTAATCAGTTGGAAAGTGAAAGAAAGTCAACTCTAACAATAGAAATATGAAATAATATAGAGCTGAAAAATCACAAGTTCTAGTGTAATATACTTATCTACAGGCTTGTAAAACTCATTTTTTGGTGGCTGAAAACACAGGTCCAACAAGCAAAAAGCTCTCTTACCATGGTAATCTACAACCAAAAGGCTAGATACAAGTGTAAAATGCAAGAAATAGGAACTTGTATCTATGTGGGGGTTAGATCTTGCAATTTAGTTAATTTACCCCAACAAATAGGTGGTTGTAAATTGATATGATAGTAAAAAGCAAGTAAAATCCTACTCTAACTATAGAAAAATAAAAGAAATTTGGAGAGTTTTGGATTTTTTGGTTGTTAGAGTTTTTACTCATGCGTTAGAGTCCTACCCATTGCTAGAGTGTGAAGCAGATGCCCCTCTAAGTTGCTATGCTCGGTTTTTGTCTAGGGAGTGCGCTTGGTCTGCAACTTTCAATCTCCCTAAAAAACAAGCTTCTTTTTATGATGTCTCCAACCTTCGTCCTTTGAGCGCAGCAAAATACAAAGCCTTTGAGACAGCAAAGCCCCCTTTTGAAGTAGTTTAAAACCTTCGAATTGATTCACCTGCAAAACCAAACCAAACATGTGGGGAACCCTAGTTTTTTGCTTCCATGTAGCGTATTAGCTCCTCAATGGCAGAGAACATTAGTCTTATGATAAATTAATTATCAGCAAGATGAAATTAGATAAAAATAGTACTTAATGGCAATAGCAACAAAAATAACATTAACAATAACTACTCCACAATTATACAAAGTACAAAAGTTTGCAAAATAGATGAACTCTTTTATTAGATAGCACATGTCTCAAGTGAACAACAACAATTTAAATGGAGGAGAGCTTAGCGTTTTACAGAAAAATCTCCAATGGCTAGTTAAAAGCTAGTAAGATGCTTTGCATGAAAAATATTTCTAGTTTTCCACAATTTGGGACTTTAATTTCATGAAATATCACAAAATAAACTTAATTAATCCCCAAAGGGGGTCAAATTGGTCTAAGTATCCTCAAAGAGGTCATGATGTTGGTCTAAGTATCCTCAAAGAGGTCATGATGTCCTTTTGAAAATGGTCATCAATGGTCAAAATGAAAATAGCACCAAAATCCTCCCAACATCTAGCTTCCTTGGTCCACATGCAACTTGATTTGTCCACATAGTGTTGAAAACGTTAGTGAGAAAGGGTTCCTTGATTTGTGCATTAATCAAAGGAACCACAATGAGTTTCTTCTTGAGCATGCACGAGTTCCTATGAGTTAGGAGCTAATTCCTAAAAAGTAGGACAAATTTCTAAAATTTAGGGCAAATTCCTAAAAGTTAGGAATGCAAGAAGCAGTTGACTAGTGCTAATTAGTGGAAGGCCGAGTTGATAAAATTCTCATCAAGCAGAGAGTTTTCCCAGTTAGGTTCCCTAGGCAATTTTGTGTTGTTGAATTGTGTGATTGTGTATTTATTTTTGTTCCTATTTCGCTGCAAATTTGAAGTAGAGAAATTTTGTGTTTTAGTGAAAAGAAACTAGTTTTCAGTCCTCAGATTGTTCACTATAGCAAACCAAAATTTCGTGGATTTTCTACATGGTATCATAGCGTGGTTTTATCTGATCATGATATTGTGAGTTTTGCCTTATATGGACATGAGTTGTGGAAAGGGTTCCAAGATGTTGTTAGTGGGAAAGAGAACTTCCCAAATTGGGAAGGGTTTTGGACTGATTGCATACAGGAAGAGATCCAAAGAGTAGCCATAGACGGGAGATCAGTTATGACATAGGGCGAGGATAATTGTGCCCTGGCAGGCAAGAGTAGCAAGGCCAAGGGAAAGAAGGGCCAAGGAGAGGCCAAGTCTAGTTAGAAGGGAAAGAAGAACGATACTTTCTAAGTTAGAAGGTGTCTTTGGTGCCCTGGGTTGGAGCGACAGAATTGTTGAAGCCCAAGGTTGATCCTTGAAGGGACAAAGGAAGCAGCCAAGAGGGCTTAATAGTCAACCCTAGTTCACTGTGTAGAGATGGACTTCTACAGTGAGAGTGGGCAACCTCCATTGCCATAAGACTTATATTTTGTGGAGCAGTTGTGAGGCAAGTAGTGGGCAGGTTGAAGACCCTATGGTTGGCATCCTTGATGGACAAAGCAGCAACTAGAGGGTAGAATGTTTGGGCCAAATATCAGTGACCTAAAGGAGCTGCGTTCACTAATAGTGGGAGATTGTGGAGCCGGAGATGCACGCATTCAGAGGGAGTAGCCTTGAGTAACAAGGCAGGTAGTGCTCAAAATAGAGAAGTGGTGGACTCACTAAGCATGGTGGGAAAGAATAGGTCTTCAAAGTAGGTTCCGCAGAAGAAAGCATGGAAGTCTTTTAGTGTAGAGGGAGCAATAGCAATAGCGGAGAACTTGGTAGTGTTGAAGATAGATCCAAGTGGATGAGGTTCTTCTAGGAATACCTTCCTCGGTAAGGAGTGTTGAAAATGTTAGCGAGAAAGGTTCCTTGATTTGTGCCTTAATCAAAGGGACCACAACAAGTTTCTTCTTGAGCATGCACGAGTTCCTATGAGTAGGAGCTTATTATTAAAAAGTATGACAAATTCCTAAAATTTAGGGCAAATTCCTAAAAGTTAGGAGTACAAGAAGCAGTTGACTAGTGCTAATTAGTGGAAGGCCGAGTTTATTGTCTTCTAGTGCGAGTTATTTTGGGTAAAGGTCGAGTTGATTGAGTCAAGCTCCTAAATTATAGGAAGGACAAGTTAACACAACCAGTGAGCTTTTGTTAATTAGTCAATCAACAGTTTGACTTTCCTCAAATATAACTTGCCAGTAATTGCCTAATTGAAATGCTTATAAGGAGGAACGAAGGCACGATTTGATTATTGTCTTGTGAGCACGATTTGGTGAGACAAGGCAGTAGAGAGCACAAGTTTGTGCTTGTGTGTTGAAGCTTGTGCACTAGTTGGTAGAGGGAAACAAAGATCAACAATCTTGCAAAAGTTTCAAGCAAAGATCACGCAGGAAAGACAAGTGCGTCTTTCAGATTGAAACAATTGTATTTTGTAAGAGATCAATTGCTTAGTTTTTTCTATCAATAAAATTCTCATCAAGCAGAGGGTTTTCCCAGTTGGGTTCCCTAGGCAATTCTGTGTTGTTGAATTGTGTGATTGTGTATTTTTTTTTCCTATTCCACTGCAAATTTGAAGTAGAGAAATTCTATATTTTAGTGAAAGGAAACTAGTTTTCAGTTTTCAGATTGTTCACTATAGCAGATTAGAATTTCGTGGATTTTCTACACGTAAAGGGGTGTGAATTAACTTGGTGAGGTCGATTTGTGCTTTGGAGGTTATTTGTTTCCAACTATTAGACTTTTGGTCCATTATTTCACTTTTTCGGTCCAAGGAGGTTATAATGGCTAATAGAGTCCCTTCCAACGACTAGCTTTCACCCAACAACTAGTTTTGACTAAATTTTAGTTTTACTTCCTCTTAAGTAATTCGACCTTGGCCTCAAAGGAGAGATCTCCAATGCCCTTGCTCTCCTGGCAAATTTGGAACATGGATTTTGTTGCTCTAGTCGTGATTTGTAATGGGTTTGTCTTTGTTTTTCCTCAACCTCTAGGGCGTTACCACATCATCACTGGAATACCATGTCATCCTTCCCCTGTGCCTGATCTCCAACGCCTTACATGACTTCAGAATTTTGACACCTAGGTTTTCTTCATCTCGTCATGCTGATTACATTTGACATATTGCATGCAAGAAATTGCCTAATGTTATGCCTGAAAATCCACTTGGAATATTCCCTATTTTGCTAACCAATTGACCAAGCAATAAATTTTCATTAGATGCTTTGATCAAAAAATTTCCGCATGACATGGCATCCTCTAGTCCCGCTCTACATTTTGAGCCTGGGTTGATTTTTTGCCCCCTGGACAATTTTGCATTGGGAAGTGTGAACTACCTTGGGAAATGTGAAAGTTGTCAAAAGAGTTTGCTATGTTGTGAGAGTTGTCATGAGTAATATTCCATCAAGGCTAAGGTCACCTACAAACTCTAACACGTGGAATAACATAGGTGCACTTTGACATGAGCTGGACTAGCCCATACATCGGTGATCACCCCTACAAAATGCAGGGTCCTATAAAACCATTAGTCCTCATGAGAAGTCTCTCAGGGTCCTCAATCTGATTAGGGATGCAATCACCTAAATGAAGCTTTAAAGGCACAGGGTATGGTCCGACCAAACAAAATAGATATAGAGTCGAATTGACAAGACATAGGTCTAGGAGACTTAATACAGGCCTCACATGGATTTTACATGGCTTTGACTTGTGAACTTGGGCTTATAATGGTGGTGAATGATGCATTGAAAAATGTCTATGTACCCCCACTGATAGAGGACTAACAAGGAGCAAGAGTGGGAAGCGCAATCTTTAGAACTATTTTGGGAATGAAGCATTTTTATATAATATGTATTTTAATATATTTTGATGCATATATATGTATATTAAAAAAACATGCATAATGCATAATTAAAGGTAGAAAACATGAAAACATAGATTTAACTATAGGATTAATGATGATCATTAAAGCATCGATCAATTAGTACACAAATAACACCAATCATCTTGTAGTTATAACATGTCATTAATGATTAATCATCGAGCATTACATCAACCTTCAAGTTTTAACATATAAAATTGGTCATCAATAAATTGTAATAGCTAATATTAACCACGAAATGAAACAAAGCATCATATTTATTACCCAAGAGTTGTAAGATGCAGTCAATAGTTCAAAGGTAGCCTCAAAGTTCAAAATTGAAACTTATGTTCTTAAAGTAGGGCATAATGAAGACAGTACTAAGTTCTCGAGACCTTCTAAATAGGGAAAGACAAATAGATTAGTATCTACTATGCTTTGCTCTTGTAACGAGAAACTTCTTGTTTCTTTTCTCATGATCTATGAGCAAGAGGAGTAGGAGTAGGTGGAAGCTTTCATGGAACAAATTCACAACTACATGGCTCCCATGCAGTGCCAGACATTTTGAAGATAAAGGAAAGACTCCTACATTTGGAAACTTGCTAGCGGATAGTGGCGGCATCTCTGCTCCATGAATATGATCACCATCATGATTGCCCAAAAATATAGCCTCCAAGCACTCTAAAACTATGGCTCCATCCTCGAAGTTAGCCTCTTCAGATCGTTATTCCAAGTCACATATGCTATATCATTCTTTGTCACCTTGCAATATTGGCACAATCACCTCAGGTCTTAGTGCACATAAACCAAGCTTTTTGCCCAATATACATGCAAGGAATTTCTCTTTATGCTATGGGTGAGGTTGTAAGTGCACCAATATCTCCTAAAAAAAATGTTAACATTGCAACATATAAAAGAACCCTCACTACTAATTCATGCAAATTTGTGTTAGAGGAGCCATACATGTTCCACCATTTAGTTGCATGTAGGTTAGCAAAGATTCCATGTTCACTAATGTACTTACTCAATTGGCTTTGCACTTGAGCACATTTCTCTTTTTCAGGGACCAACTTGTCTAATGCAAGTGTATACCCGTTTTGTAGCTTTGGATCTATGTGTGGTTTTCTCATAACTGTACACCTGGGTCCTTTTTGGGCCAACCAAGATGGAGAATGATATTTGGGTCTAAGGACATATGTTAGGGCATGGACTATAACATCCAAATTATCTTGCCTTTTGACCACATTTTTATGAATATTATCATACAAGATCACATCTCTAGGCTCGATAATGTCTTTGATTTCTCCTAGCATGTTGTCCATTTGCTCATACACCTCCCCAATCACCATCTGATATGTATCTTGTGTTATAAATGGGCTTGGTGAACTATAGAACATACCTAACTTGTGCCCAACATTGACCATCAAGCACAATGTCCTCCACCTCCTAAAACTCATGTTTATTAGATGCATATGCAACCTTGTTTTCAAACCCTACCATGAATCACTGGAGATGATATTATACAATGCCTCTCTCACCTTCAAAGGATACCTAAAGGTGAGGTAATAGCTAACAAATATGATCTTTGCAATATTTAGTATCTCCAACTTAGAGTGATTGGTAATAAATTTTATCATTTCATTTCCTCTTTTGTATAATGCACCGATCCATTTATATCACGGTCCTTCATCTTAATAATATCATGCATCAAGAGGTTCTATGTGTGAAACAAACACTCTGGCCAAAATATGTTAGGGTAGATATCTTCATTGATTGTTCCTACTACCTTACAATTAGCAACATTATTAATGATGACTTGAATGATATTGTACGACCCAATTTGCAATATTAATACTACTCTTGTAACAATGAGTAGTCAAGGGCTGAAAAGAAGACCACACCACTTGTGGAGACACCAAGATTAAATAGTGGCTTGCGCTTAATATTTGTCCAACCATAAAATACTATAATGTCCTCTTCAAATTGAGGGTTAGTGAGGGACGAAATAGCCTATCCAATCTTGTAGGCTATAGTCTTGAAAAGGGGTAAAAACCCATTGTTTCCCAATTTGGGCAAAGTTGGGTCAGCTGGGGCAAAAGAACCCAAAACTAGGGGTTGCACCCACAATCCCTCACACCTTGAAGCCCATGGAGAAATTGTTGGAGATTCTGAGAGTGGGGTGAATCATTATTTCTTTTACAATTGTTATTTTTATTCCAGTTAATATCACTTTAGATAGAACACAAAATCAACAGTAATGAAATAAATAATTTTAGTTATTACAAATGGTGATGACTCCAATCCGCTTACAACAATTCAATTCCAATTTGTACAATCACTATGATTCCTTTAGGGCTCCAACCCTAAATGAAGATTCCAATCTTCAATTTCACCAGCTTCCAACCTGTACTTCACCAAGCACCAACTTGGTCTTCTTGAGGACTCCAATCCTTCAGGGCTCCAACCCTCTCAACTAATATAGGCTCCAACCTGGTCTTCTTGAGGACTCCAATCTTCTAGGGCACCAACCCTCTCATTTAATTCTTCAATATAGGTACAAATGGTTCTTCAAGGCTTTCAATATCTTTTGCAACAAGCCCTGCCAATATCTTCAAGTTCGTCTTCAACATTGCCCTCAATTAATCTCCAGAGCACTTAGTTCATCAATGAAAACTTTATCAACCTTAAAATATATCTTCAAAATTCTTTCTGATACCCAAACAATATATTTCAAGGACTACTTCATTTGATCTTCAATAATGTTGCCTCCTTGGATAAATTCTTCAATAAACTGCTTCAAGATCTGTCTTCATAAATTGTCTCCAAAAAAAAAAAAAAAAACTTTCTACAAGCCTTCAATTGTGACTCAACAAATCTTCCAAGAGACCTTCAAGATGCAAATGGTCTTCTTCAAAGCAAGTCTTCAAGGTCCTTTTCAAGTCTCCAAAAGTTGCTTCAAGGTTGTCTTCCAGAGTCTGCTCCAAATAGCTTTGAATGTTATTCCAAACAAGGCTCTCTGAAAACTGTTGTAAGCTCTTCTTCAAGGCTTCACTGCTTTAAGTAATATAACTAGGCCAGTTCTATATCCTTAAAGTGTGCTTTCATCTTTCCACAGATCTGAAGAGCTTTGTGTAACAAAGATTATCCTCAAGGCCAAATATTGTGCAATGGAGACTACCCTCAAGTCTGCAATTTATTCTTCACAAGGCTGTTATCAAAAATCTGCAAATAATCCAAGAATTGTAGCTCCAATAAGGTCTTAAGGATGCCTCCAAGGAAAGAAATCTGAGATGCTTGTTCTAATATAATGCTACAAGGTTCACAGAAGTAACAGCTCCTAAGTGCAACAAAAAATCCACAGAGAAAACAGTTCAAATCTGCTTAAAAAAACAAATTCCAATAAACTGCTCTAGATAGTCCTCAACAAGCTTGTCAATAGGTTAACAAGTCCTTATCCAAGCACAATAAATTCAGGCCCAACATATTTTCCCTAATAAGCCCTTCAAATCTGTCACTAGGTCACTCCAAATAATGCCAAAGCCTGCTATAAAACTGCCAACCAAATTTATATCTTCTGCAGGTAACAAGTCTGAATTCTGGAATCGCAATGCATAGGTACGAGGTGCAAAGAATAATTAAAAACTCACAGATCAAGCTGCATTTCTGAGGAATGTCACAGGGCCGAATAACACAGGCTTCAGGTCTGAACTGTGTGAGAAGCTTCCAAAAGGTCCAAACCCTTTCCAGCTCATAAGTTGTGAACTATCTTCTTTGTACTGTTCTGCACTTTATTCTCCTTGTTCTGCATCTTATTCACCTCAGATCCAAACTGTTATTCATTGTTCTTGACCGCAGATCTATGGCTAAAAAGGACGAGCTCAGATGGGTATTTATACTTGTTTGAACATTTGATGAAGGGTCATGTTGGTTGGAAAGGTGCGTTGAAACTTGAGCCTACATAAGTCGGCTTGCATAGGCTGGCAAATATATGTTTTTTGAATTCAAAAATCAATTTCTCCTTAATGACAAGGAGTTAGGGGGCATATGAATACTCATTGGAAAGGGTTTTAAGTCGTCTACAAGATGATGTTTATTATGGTTCTTATGGTATTAGGATTAGAGTTCCATTAGGACTAGGGAGCTAGGGATTTTCAATAAAGAGCTAGTCTACAACAAGGCTAGAAATGATATCACGAGACATGAACTAGAGTGCTAAGGTTTTTCATCAAGGCTAGCTTCAAAGGGTTTCATCATCTTAATGGACTTAGGACAGATTTTTCATCATAGACCAAGGACTTCAACACTGTTATGGCATATGTTATCACTTCATATGTCATCATGTGTCAAGGAGGATTTCATGGAAGGGGCTCCTTCATTTATTCATTATTAGACCATGCTTCAACAAACTAACGCTTTCCATTGTATAGATAGGGATATATAGCTAGGTTTCATGTAGAGCAAGAGTTACTAGGGTTTGCATCAACGAGGGTTCAACAAGGACTAGGGTTTTATCTGGACTTCTTCATTTAGAGCATAGCTCCAATAATGCACCTAGGTTACCATCTTATTGACATTAATGACCAACTTTATCCAACAAAAATGTATAATTTGAGAAGAGTTGAGATCAAATCATCATTGTCAATGGTGGATCAAATGAGCAATAGCTTTGAGGTTTTATAAGACCCCATCTTTCTTATCAATTTCGGTGGTGAAAGATTCCAACCTAGTTGGTAATATTATTATACATTTCTTATCTCTGTTTTAGCATAGTAAGGAGAAATCTTTCTTGAGAAGTTCGAGTGCTAGTTGAAGCCTGAGGCACTAGAGTATAGCTAAGAAGATCAAATTATCTGTGGCACATTTTCTTGAGGTAGCCAAGATCTTTTGTGGATGAAAGGATGAGGTTTGTAGCACCAAAGGAAGGTTTGGGTAGGTAGTTTGAGTTCTGAGGTTAGAAGTGACCCCCCGAAGTTGGTTTTGTGACATTTTGGGCAGACATATACCTCTTATGTGGAACCAGGTCCTCTGATACAAGATGCAAAGTGTTCCTTTATAGGTCGAAGACCCCTGTAGCCCAGATCTTGACTTGGATTTGGTATGAAAATAATGTGACAAGCCTGATGCAACTTGTTTGGACAAAACTCGCATACATCTTAAGTTGTTGATTAATCCGATCTCTGGTTAGGGCACTCTGTCTGTCAATTTTGATCTTGGGTAGCTTATATCTATTGTGTGGAATCATATACTATACTGATTTGGATTATATGTAGTGCAGATTCATTGGGCAATTAACATTGTTTTGTTGGAATTATCATATTATTGATTAAAGGATTTGAATTAGTGAATGCCATATTACTCTGTTGAGTTCACTACATTATTGGAAAGGATTAGTACTGTACATTGAAGGATAAATCAATTGTATTGAATTAAATTGTAATACTAGAGTAAGAAATCTTATTGCTACAGGAAACCCTAGGGAAAAATTACCCTAGATCATTATAGAAATAAATCTGTTTGCTACAGGAAACCATAGGGCAGAATTACCCTAACCCCATTACAGTGGTTTCAGAGCTCAAACACCTTGCTAGCCTTTAGGTACATGAGTCTTGCATGCTTACGAAAGATATGAGAAATGTTACCGTAAGAAAAAGAAAAAACCATCAACGAACAATGGGGGATGAAATAGGGTAAGGGAATTAGGATCTTGACGTCTTACTAAATGCAATACTACAACAACAACAACAAATGACCAATGTGTCCTACTAGAAGGACAACAACAAATGGCTCAGTTTATTGTCCAAGCCATAAATAATCTTGGTAATAATGGGTTGAACACAGGTAATAGGTCTAGTACTAAAGGAAGCAACAACCATCACCCAAGTTTCTCCAATGGTGTTCCTCAAACAAGCCACACCATAACCAATTGAAGGAGTCAACAAACATTTGCTTCCTCAATTTTTGAGCCATCAGCTGACAACAATTCAAGAAACAAATGATCTGAATAAACTCTTTGATGACTACTTTTGGGAGTATGCAACACTAGAAGAAAATGCCCGAGTAGCCCTAACTTTCTGAGAGTACATCAATATCATATTTAGAATAGGCCCATGGAGCAGTGAAATTCTGACCTAATGCACAAGGTAAGTAAACTCTCCCTCCCTTCATTTGATGGATCATCTAAATGTTCAACAAGAGCTTGGGTATAAAAGTTGGACACCTACTTCAGGCGCAACATTATGTTAGAAACAGATGCCATCCAATTCGCCACACTACACCTAGAAGGAGATGCACATAATTGGTGGTATCATGGATTGGTTACGTTTGGACATGCAAACATCACTTCTTATGTAGACGTTACGCAGAAATTGATAGATAGATTTGATCAGAAGAACTCGAACATACTCTTCAGAGAATTGGCACAACTCAAACAAAGCAGATCGCACAAGGACTTTATTGTAAAATTTGAACAAATCATCGTCATGGTGATAGACATATCTGAAGAATGATTAGTCATGCTTTTCACAGAGGCATTAGCCGAACCCCGATAGGGCTGGGTCAAGGCATTCAATTTGACAACCCTTCAGGATGCCATCAAGAAGACTCGAGACATGGGAAATGCAGTGGCCAAATACAAGGCCCTGGCTAAGCCTCTCATCCCTCAGAGAGATAAGGAGAAGAAACCATTGCAATGAGATTGGCCCAAAAGGGACAGGTTGGATGAAGAAACCTGAAGCGAACTAAGATGGAAGAAGCTTTGTTTCACATAAAAGGAACCATGGGAACCAAGAAACTGCTATTTAGGCAAAGGAAAGATCCACTACGTCAAAGTGGTCTTCAACTACGAGGATGAGGAAAGTGAACCCACCTCAATTGATGAGCCTAACAACCCAAAGAAAGAATAACTTGAGGAGGAAGTTAAAGAAGAGGAAAAACCAAGTGAAGAAAAGAAATCTCGACCACAACTTAAGATTGCAACTCTATCAAGAACACATAGATATTACACCTTTAGGATCAAGGGAGTTGTCAAGGGACAATACATCAAAACTTTGATTGACGGGGGAGCCACACACAACTTCATTGATGCAACTTTGGTAGCAAATAGAGGGCTTCCCACAAAAGAGTTTTAAGGGCTTGATGTGATAGTAGTGGATGGGTACAACTTGGATTGCACTGTTGGAATTTCTAAGCCTATCTGTTAGAAACCCTTCATGTACTTTATTGATTTATTCCTACCTACTTGTTCTGTTAATTAACAAGTTATTTACCATGTAAATAGTGGAAATTAATACAAATACATGCTCAACACATTACACATCATCAACTGAATGAAACAGAAACAAGCACATAAGTGACACCGTTGTTTTTGGACTAATGTCCCTGGAAAAACCCAATGCAGGAAAACCGGTGTAGCTATCTAAGGGTTTGATTTATTAAGTAGTTTCAGAATACAATTTGGGTGCCAAATCCGGCTCACCCAAAAGAGAAAAATCTTGGAAGTAGTACCTCTCTACTCGAAAGAGAATATTCTGGCTGAAACCCCAGATAAACACTCCAACAGCTCCACAACTCCAATTTGCCCCACGAAACCTCAACGTCAGCCTCTAGGAACTGCGTCAGCTCTCTCTCGCCCAACGATAGCCCAACGTCATTCTGGATTTCCCTGTATCAGCCTCTGGAGGCACTGCGTCAGTCCTCTGGCCCTTTGTGTCACTCATGTTGGCCCTTTGAGGCACTACGCAGCTCTTGGCTGGCTCTGCGTGAGCCCTAGCAGGCTCTGCGTGAACCCTTGGCTGGTTCTGCATCCCTCTCTTCGGCTATTGCGCTGATCCTCCTGGTGCTATCTCTGCCTCTCTTCTTCAGTATTCACTGCCCCTCAGCTGCAACTCTAATCACTCTCTCAACTTTCTCAGCAAACCCAGCCCTAGAAAGTCGAAATCTTGATCTCTTGGTGTGTTCTCCAAGTGACCCTCAAGCCTCCTCTTATAATTTTCTCTTTGACAAATCAATGGTCAAGATTAAGTCCCTAATCAACGGCTAAGATTAGATCTGGCTTGATCCATGACTTTTGGACCATTCTAACACAGTTTTATATTAATTTACATTAATATTTTATTTTCCCTAAGTTTAGACTTAGGGATTCCATTAAAAATATTAATTATTTTAATATCTCCCAAACTATTTAGAATCTGCCAAAACCCTTTCTGGGTATTGGAGATCTCATGTGCCTTAGCCTCTCCATCAATTTTCATGGCTAGAGCACATTCAATGCTACCCCAAATCAACACTACCTCTTAGTGAGGACCATGCTCTAGCAATACTCATTGAGTATCACACTGATCATCCGACATCGGTCCTTGTGCTGATGCTAGGCCTATTGCCCATCATCTGCACTGCTGCATCCTGTACTACTACCCATGGCCCTGCCACTACCATTGTTGCATCTATAATGCAAGCCCCTCTCATCCTGTTGCATCGTGCTGCCCATAGCATTGTCATTGCTAACTACAACATTACAACCCAGTTAGTGAGAAGTAAGTAACTGATCTCCCAACTCTGACATCTTTGTCAGGCTAGAGACATCCTCGATGCTAAGAATCCCTTTGTCGCTGACAAGTGCTCCCTCTCTAACCTCTACGCTGCTGCAACAACTCCATGCATCTCGCACCATTGCACACCTCTTTGTGCCATCTTGCACTGGTGCAACACTCCCATGATTCTCGCACTGCTGCCTCACGCTGTCCTGGGAATCCTGCATTGTAGCTCCCTCTGTCACTCCATCCACATCTGTCTCTACTGATATCCGGCAGTTCTGCTACTCCGCCTCACGCTGTCCTGGGAATCCTGCATTGTAGCTCCCTCTGTCACTCCATCCACATTCGTCTCTACTGATATCCGGCAGTTCTGCAACTCCTCTTCGGGGCTCTTGTAGCAAGGTATAATCCAAGAGGCTGGGTAGCTTGAGGATCCTGCCCCTCATCGCCTGTAGTCCATTTGACTACAACTCGATGTCTCCCCACTTCCGCTCAAGTGGCATGTGAGCATTCATGGCACACTCATCGTCTGTCTCCACTTCCTTCTCTGCTCTTACTGGCGCAACCTTGGTCTTGAAGGCCTCTCCCTTGCTCTTCTTTCTTGGACACTGGGTCGCATAATGACCCAGCTCCCCACAATGGAAGCATTTGACCTTGGAGAGGTCCTCCTTCTGTTTCTCGTGCTTTCCCTCAGATGCTACGGCAGCATCCACCTCCTCCTTCTTGATTTTGATCCCCTTGCCGCTGCTTCCCGCCTTGCTTAGTGTTTTGATCTCTTCTTGGTGAAGAGCCGCCCACATTTCCTCCCAATCTGTTAGGGTTGCCCTGCCCAGTATGCATTGGAAAAGCACCTCCTAGTCTTCTGAGATTGTGTTCAGGGCTGTTCTCACCATTAATTCTTGATCTGGCATGGCTACTATGGAAGTCAGCTGATCTCGGATCTCCTTCAATCGACCAAGGAAGGGGTCGATCTGTTCTCCCTTCTGCATGTAGTATGATCGCAACTGATTTTCTAGTAACATCCTTCTCTACACAGAAGTATGCTGATACAATTTCTTTAGGGCCTCCCACATCTCATTTGTCGTGTCCTTTTCGGCAATATGTGGTACTACATGGTCCTTGACCCTGTCAAGAATGATGCTCTTGGCCCTTGCCATTGCCTCTTCGTACTTGTCTTTATCAGCTGGGTGAACTGGGATAGCTATCGTCCTCAAGACGAAGTGTTTGACACAATTTATGTCTAGAGTGGATAGGATTTTGGCCTTCTAGACTATGAAGTTTAAGGCTCCGTCCAGTCTGTCTTGGTTTCTTACCCCGTTCACTACGATCTCATTGCTCCTCTACTTCCCTCCAGGAAGTTCTTGGTGTGACTCCCTTTGAGCCTCGATTTCCCTCCTAGAAACCCTTGTACCAATGTTGAGATTCCCCTACTCCGATCGTTGGTGCAGCTGCACCACTGATCCGGATTTCTCGGCTAGAAATCCTCGGTAGCAACTCCCTCCTCCTTGGCATTTCCCTGTTAGGTATTGTTCTGACTACAGTACCCCACCAACTCCACTCTGCAACTTACCCACAACCTCCTAAACCCCAGCAAACTAGGTTAGAGCTCCTAGGCTTTGCGCAACCCGGCACCGGCAAATCAACTCCCTCAGCCAACTGCTTCAGCCCTCCCGGCCTCTACGTGGCTCTGCATGAGCTTGTCTTTGCCTCCCTCAACCTCTACGCTACCTCTTCTTGGCTTGAACTTGATGATGCAGGCATTGCGTCACCCCTTCCTTGTTGCTTCTCTGCTAGGAACAACTTTTGTCACTCCGGACAACTGTTTTCTGTTGTTCCTACTCTGCTCGGCTGATGCCCTCAGTTCTCCTGTGATCTGCAACCACCTTCTGATACCATGTTGGAATTTCCAAGCCTATCTGTTAGAAACCCTTCATGTAATTTAATGATTTATTCCTAGCTACTTGTTCTGTCAATTAACAAGCTATTTACCATGTAAATATTGGAAATAAATACAAGTACATGCTCAACACATTACAGATCATCAATTGAAGGAAACAAAAACAAGCACACAAGTGACACCGTTGTTTTTGGACTAATGTCCCAGGGAAAACCCAATGCGGGAAAATCAGTGCAACTATCTGAGGGTTTGATTTATTAAGCAGTTTCAGAATACAATCTGGGTGCCAAATCCAACTCACCCAACAGAGTAAAATCTCAGAAGTAGTATCTCTCTACTCGGAAGCAAATATTCCGGCTGAAACCTCGAATAAACACTGTGGCAGCTCCATAGATCCAATCTGCCTGACGAAACCCCAACATTAGCCTCTAGGGACCGCGTCAGCTTCTTTGGCCCAGCGTTAGCCCAACATCACTTTGGCATTGCCTGCGTCAGCCTCTGGAGGCATTGCGTCAGTCCTATGACCCTCTGTGTCACTCACGCTAGCCCTCTGAGGCACTACGCAGCTCCTGGTTGCCTCTGCGTGAGCCTTGGTTGGCTCTATGTGAACCCTTGGCTGCTTTTGCGTCCCTCTCTCCGGCTACTGTGCTGATCTTCCTGGTGCTATCTCTGCCTCTCTCCTTATGTATTCACTGCCCCTCAGTTGCAACTCTGATCACTCTCTCAACTTTCTTAGCCAACCCAACCCCAGAAAGTCGAAATCTTGATCTCTTGGTGTGTTCTCCAAGTGACCCTCAAGCCTCCTCTTATACTTTTCTCGTTGACAAATCAACGACCGAGATTAAGTCCCAATCAACGACTAAGATTAGGTCTGGCTTGATCCATGACTTTTGGACCATTCTAACACAATTTTATATTAATTCACATCAATATTTTATTTTCCCTAAGTTTAGACTTAGGGACTCCATTAAAAATATTAATTATTTTAATATCACCCAAACTTAGAATCTGCCCAAACCCTTTCTAGGTATTGGAGATCTCATGTGCCTTAGCCTCTCCATCAATTTTCGTGGCTAGAGAAGATCTGATGCTACCCCAAATCAACATGCACACGAATGATCCCAGGTTTGAGTTTAACACTCAGTAATTATACGTTCAATAGTAACTTTTATGTAATAGATCTTGCAGATATTAATATGATATTGGAGGTTCAATGATTGTATCTGTTTGGAAAGCACACTATTGACTACCAAACATTGGAAATGGAATTTAAAGCCCCTAATGGCAGTAAGTTAGTTTTCAGAAGCATGGCTAATGGTGGTCCACAAGTTGTTTTCACTAGAAGAATAGAGGCCATATTTAGGCATGGAGATGCAGCATATGCAACAAAATGTAGGATTACAGGCCAAAAGACTCCCAGCAGTCGAAAATCGCAGTACAAAGCAGACATTCAATGAGTGATGGATAAGCATGGTCAGGTATTTGGTGATATTCCCTCGGGATTACTTCCTAAAAGAGGATTTGAACATACCTTGGCCCGTAATCACCACACCATACCAACACCCAAAGAAATTTAAGGACGAGATAGAAAATACCATACATGAATTGTTAGCAATGGGCCGCATCAGACCCAACTCGAGTTTGTTCGCGTCATCATTGGTTTTGGTGAAAAAGAAGGATGGCTTGCGGAGAATGTGTATTGATTACCTAGCTCTCAACAAAAAAACATCAAGAACAGGCACTGTATCCCCAGGATCAATGAGTTACTGGATGAGCTACATGGAGCAGTATACATTTCAAAGATTGACCTTCGATCGGGGTATCATCAAATCTGAGTTTGAGAGGAATATGTGCCAAAAAAAATGTTTTGATGGCACTATGGACACTTTGCGTTTTTGGTTATGCCATTTGGGCTAACCAATGCTCCTACCACTTTCCAATCTTGCATGAATAACATCTTCAACAAACAGTTGAGGAAGTTCTTACTAGTGTGTGTTGAAGTTTCTAAGTTTACTTAGTTTAGAAACCCTTCATGCACTTTTTCTGATTTATTCCTATCTACTTGTTATCTTTCTTTAACAAGTTATTTGCAAAGTAAATACTGAAAATAAACATCAGTGCATGCTCAACATATTACAGATCAACAACTAAAAGAAACAAGAACAAACACACCACATGACACCATTATTTTTGGACCAATGTCCCCAGAAAAGCCCAATGTGGGAAAAGTTGTGCAGCTATCTGGGGGTTTTCTTATTAAGCAATATCGGAGTACAATTTGGGTGCCGAAACTGGCCTACCCAACAGATAATTTCCTTAGCAGCTATACCTCACAGTTTGAGAGAAATCTCCTGGCTGAAACCCCGGAAAACCCTTTCGGTAGCTCCTCAGCACAAAACTGCTCTGCAACCTCAGCGTCTGCCCAATTTGGACTGCGTCAGCCCCAGGAGGCCCTGCATCAGCGTTTTGGGCCTCTACGTCAACCACGGTGGCCTCTCTGGTGCTCTGCATAGCACTTGGCTGCCTCTCTGTGGCCTTGTGTGAGCCCTTACTGTCTTTGCGTCACTCTCTTGGGCTGCTGCGCTGCTCTCCCTACACAATCTCTGCCTTCTCTGTTTCTCTATACTCAATGCCCCTCAGCTGCTCTCCCGATCACTGATTCTATCTCTCTTAGCAAACCTCGCTCTAGAGAATAGAATGACTGATCATCTGGTGTGTCTCTCCAAGTGACCCTCAAGCCTCCTCTTATACTTTTCCTGTTGACATCTCAACGGTCGAGATTAAGTCCCTAATCAATGGCTAAGATTAGATATGGCTTGATCCATGTCTTTTGGACCATTCTAACACAGATGCATATTAATACACATTAATATTTTATTTTCCCTAAGTTTAGACATAGGGACTCCATTAAAAATATTAATTATTTTAATATCTCCTGACCTATTTAGAATTTGCCCAAACCCTTTCTGGGTATTGGAGATCTCATGTGCCCCAACCTCTCCAGCAAATTTCGTGGCCAGAGCACATTCGATGCTACCCCAAATCAACACTCCCTCTTAGCGAGGACTGTGCTCTAGCAATACTCCTAACTGAGTACTACTCTGATCATCCGGCATCGATACATGTGCTGATGCTAGGCCTTCCTGCCCAACATCCTCTGCACTGTTGCCTCCTGTATTGCTGCCTATGGTTCTGCCATTGCCACTGCTGCATCTGTACGACAGCTCCCTCTGCATCCGTGCTGCTACTAGTCCTTTCTCCTAGCACTGCACCTCCTCTCATCATGTTGCATCGTGCCGCCCACTGCTGCACTGCAACTTAGTTACTGAGAAGTAAGTAACTGATCTCCCAATTGACCTCCCTGTTGGGCTAGAGAAGCCCATTGATGCTGATGCTCCCTCTGCCGCTAACAAGTGCTCCCTCTTTGACCTCTGTGCTGCTGCAACAACTCCCTGCATCTCGCACCGTTGCACACCTCTGTGTGCCTTCCTGCACTGGTGCAACACTCCTATGCCTCTCGCACTACTGCATCTTGCTAGCTATACACTGTCTTGGGACTCCTGCACTGTGGATCTCTCTGTCGCTCCATCCGCATCCGTTTCTACCCACTCAGCTAGTCCTACTGCTCTTCGGCGGGGCTCCCATAGCAAGGTCTAATCCAAGAGGTTGGGTACCTCAAGGATCCTGCTCCTCATCGCATCTAGTCCACTTGACTACAACTCGATTTCTCCACACTTCTGCTCAAGTGGCGTGTGTGCACTCATGGCACAATCATCGTTTGTCAAAACTTCCTTCTCTGCCCGTCCTGGCGCTGCCTTAGGCTCGGAAGACTCTCCCATACTCTTCTTCCTTGGGCACTGGGTTGCATAGTGACCCATCTCCCCACAATGGAAGGACTTGAACTTGGAGAGATCTTTCTTCTTCCGCTTCTCCTGCTTTCCCTTAGATGTTAGGGCCACATTTTCCTCCTCCTGTTAAACTTTGATCCCTTTGCTACTGCTACCTGTCTTTCACTGTTGTTTGATCTCTTCATGACGAAGAGCTGCCCACATCTCATCCCAAGGTAGGAGAGTCTCTCTGCCCAGGATACTCTGGACAAACTCTTCCCAATCTTTTGAGACAACATTCAGGGCTATCCTCACCATAAGCTCCTGATCCAGTGTAGTGAACTGGTCTCGGATCTCATTAAGTCCTCCGAGAAAGGTGTCAATCAATTGACCCTTCTTCATCTGATACGAGCTCATTTGGTTCTCGAGCAACATTCTTCTCTGCACAGAAGTATGCTGGTACAGGTTCTTGAGAGCCTCCCACATCTCAATTGTTGTTTCCTTCTTGGCTCTATGTGATACCACATGATCCTTGACCTCGTCAAGGATAATGCACTTGGCCCTCGCCATCACCTCTTCGTACTTGTCATTATCATTTGGGTCAACTGGGATAACTATTGTCTTCAAGGCGAAGTTCTTGACATGATTCATGTTTAGCACTGCTAAGATTCTGGCCTTCCAGACTGCAAAGTTTGATGCTCCGTCCAGTCTATCTTGGTCTCTTACCCTGTGAAGTGCCATGACGCTCCTCTACTTCCCTCCTGGAAGTTCTTTGTTCGATTCCTCTGAGTCTCTACTTCCCGTCTGGAAGTTCTCTTCTGGAATCCCTCTGAGTCCTGATTTCCCTCCGGGAAATCCTTCTGTCGCTTGTCGTGAGGCCCCCTACTCTGATCGTCTTGTGCAATTGCACTGTTGATTCAGGTTCCTCAGCTAGAAACCCTTGGTAACAACTCCTTTGCCCTTGTTCTGTCAGGTACTATTCTGACTACAATACCTCACCAGCTCCACTCTGCAATATTTTTGCAGCCTTCTAGACGCCAACAACTGCCTCTTTGTTAACTGCGTCAGCCCTACTCTACCTCACGTTGGCTCTGCGTCACGCCAAATGGGTCTACGTCAACCTTGGGATGCCCTGCGTTAGCCCTCTGGCCCTCTGCGTTAGCAATGCTGGCCTCTCTGAGGCTCTGCATCAATGTTGTGAACATCGGCATCGGGATAAAATCGGCAAGGGTCCAGAAAACCAAACAATCGGGAAAATCGGGAAAATATCGGTAAAAAATCTGCAAACTTCGGCAAAATTAAGATACCATTAAAATATCTTTAAAAATCGGCAAACATCGGGTAGGCCAAAAAATCGTGATTTCGATATAAAATCGGGATGTTATCGAGATGTTCACAAGACTGCTCTGCATAGCTCCCAACTTCTTTTGCGTGGCTCTAGTTGGCTCTGCGTCACACTTCTTGGCCTCTGCATTGCTAGAAACAACTTCTGTCACCTTGGGACAGCTGTTTTCCGTTGCTATTGCTCTGCTCAGCTGATGTCTCTTAGTCCTCCTGTGATCTACAATCACGCTCCGATACCATGTTGAAGTTTCTAAGTTTACTTAGTTTAGAAACCCTTCATGCAATTTTTCTGATTTATTCCTACCTACTTTTTATTTTTCTTTAACAAGTTATTTACGAAGTAAATACTGAAAATAAACACCAGTGCATGCTCAACATATTACAGATCAACAACTAAAAGAAACAAGAACAAACGCACCACATGACACCATTATTTTTGGACCAATGTCCCCAGAAGAACCCAATGCGGGAAAACCGGTGCAGCTATCTGAGGGTTTTCTATTAAGCAATATCAAAGTACAATCTGTGTGCCGAAACTGGCCTACCCAACAAAGAATTTCCTTAGTAGCTATATCTCACAATTTGAGAGAAATCTCCTAGCTAAAACCCCAAAAAACCCTTTCACAGCTCCTCAACACAAAACTGCTCTGCAACCCCAGCGTCTGCCCAATCTGGACTATGTTAGCCCCTCTCTGTCTCCCGCTGGCCCTGCATCAGCCTTTCTTGGCCTGCGTCGGCCCCAGGAGGCCTTGCGTCAGCTTTCTAGGTCTTTGCGTCAGACACGGTGGCCTCTTTGGTGCTCTGTGCAGCACTTGGCTGCCTCTTTGTGGCCCTAGGTGAGCCCTTATTGGCTCTGCGTCACTTTCCTTGGCTACTGCGCTGCTCTCCCTACACAATCTCTGTCTTCTCTGTTTCTATGTACTCACTGCCCCTCAGTTGCTCTCCCGATCACTGATTCTATCTCTCTTAGCAAACCCCACTCTAGAGAATAGAATGACTAACAATCTGGTGTGTCTCTCCAAGCGACCCTCAAGCCTCCTCTTATACTTTTCCTGTTGACATCTCAACGGTCGAGATTAAGTCCCTAATCAACGGCTAAGATTAGATCTAGCTTGATCCATGTCTTTTGGACCATTCTAACACAAATTCATATTTATACACATTAATATTTTATTTTCTCTAAGTTTAGACCTAGGGACTCCATTAAAAATATTAATTATTTTAATATCTCCTGATCTATTTAGAATCTGCCCAAACCCTTTCTGGGTATTGGAGATCTCATGTGCCCCAACCTCTCCACCAAATTTCGTGGCTAGATCACATCCGATGCTACCCCAAATCAACAATGTGTTTTGATGACCTTCTCATATAAAACAAGACATGGGACGATCACTTGGGGCATTTGGATGAAATATTGAGCATAACGCAAGAACAATCAGTCTATGCCAAGGCATCAAAATGCGAATTTGGAATGACATAAATTCTCTTTTTGGGACATATAATTAGTGCAAAAGATGTACGAGTCCATCAAGAGAAGATTAAGGCAATATTCGATTGGCCTACTTCCAAGAATCTAACTGAGTTATGAGGATTTTCCCCGTTTCGGGATTTGCAACTATTACCAACGATTTGTTAAAAGGGTTCTGTCAACTAATCATGCCATTAACCAATTTGACAAAGAAAGGAGCATTCAAGTGGATGGAGGAATCATGCCAGACGTTTAGCAAGCTCAAAGAAGTGATGAGATCATGCCCAATTTTGGATCTCTATGACTTTTGCCAACCCTTTGTATTAGAATGTGGTGCATCAGTAGAAGGAATAGGGGTTTTCTTAATGCAAAAGGTCCACCCCATTGCATTCGAAAGTCGGAAGCCCTAGGATACAAAGAAACTTTACTCCATATATGACAAGGAGATGCTGCCTATTATGCAAACTTTGGAAAAATTTAGATAATATTTAGTGGGAAACAACTCTGTAGTCAAGATATACCACAACAACCTGTGTCATTTATTGGAGCAAAAGGCCCTGAACGAACGATAGCAAAAGTGGCCAAGTAAGGTCCAAGTTTATGATTTTGATATTGAGTATGTGAAAGGAAAGAAGAATATCGTGGTCGATGCACTTTCCAGGAAACCGACAACATGTTCCCTCATGGAGCTTACAGAAGATTGGAAGACTCTTCTCTCTGTAGAATACGCCAAAAACAAGTTTGCTTGTGCCATGATTGACAGACTCATTCAAGATGATAGGTAGAAAATAATCTATGACAACATTTACTATAAAGACAGGATATACCTGGTTCCTGAATCCATGATCAAGAAGAAGATTTTGAAGGCTACGTATGACATTCCAGCAACAAGACATTGGTGTTGATTTGGGGTAGCATCAGATGTGCTCTAGCCACAAAATTTGGTGGAGAGGTTGGGGCACATAAGATCTCCAATACCCATAAAGGGTTTGGGCAGATTCTAAACAGATCAGGAGATATAAAATAATTAATATTTTTAATGGAGTCCCTAAGTCTAAACTTAGGGAAAATAAAATATTAATGTGTATTAATATGAATATGTGTTAGAATGGTCCAAAAGACATGGATCAAGCCAAATCTAATCTTAACTGTTGATTAGGGACTTAATCTCGGCCGTTGAGATGTCAATAGGAAAAGTATAAGAGGAGGCTTGAGGGGCACTTGGAGAACAAAACTGAGGGAGACCAGTTAGTTCAATTTCTGGAGCGGGGTTTGCTAAGAAACTGAACCAGTGGTTTGGTGAGCAGTCAGGAGGCAGCGAGTACAGAACAAAGAGACGGGAGATCAGCGCAGAGGTAGAAGAGGTAGACGCAGAGCTAGAGGAAGCCATGCAGAGACAGTAGAGACTGCGCAGAGCCAGAAGGGCCTGCGCCATCCACGCAGAGGCTACAAGAGTGATGCAGAAGGCCAGAGAGGCTGCGCAGAGCCTCAGTAGGCTGACGCAGAGGGTTTCAGGCTGACGTAGAGGGTTTTAAGTTAATGCAGAGGTCAGTAGGGCCTACGCTGGATTCAAAAGAACTCCTGGAAATTTGTCTATCTGTGGGTAAGCCAGTTTGGCACCCTGTTGTACTAGAAAATTGCAGAATAATAAAATCCTCCCTTGTTGCACCGATTTTCCCACATTGGGTTTTTCCGGGGACATTAGTCCAAAATAACTGTGTTAGTGTGTGCATATGTTTGTTTCTGTATTACAGTGTGATATCTGCAGCAATATTTATTTTAATGCTTGTTGAAGTACTTTCATGAATAACTTATGATGAAATAAGTAGGAAAAGTAAATCAGTTGCTGCAGCGATAGAATTTTCAAAATTTATCGAAAGATTAGGGAGCGTTTTCATGGAAAGGTCTCAAGGAAGATGTGATGAAATATGTCAAGGAATGCATGACATGTCAATAGAATAAGGTCGAGCACACGCATCCTGCAGCTCTACTCCAACCTTTACCAATTCCAGAAAAAAATGGGAGAGCATCTCGATGGACTTCATCGCAGGATTACCCAAAGCTCAAGGCAAATACTTTATCTACACCATAGTTGACGGGTTGACGAAATTCACACACTTCTTTGCAATCTTAGTTGATTATTTGGCCAAACAAGTAGCAAAATTGTTCTTCAAAGAAGTCTTCAGACTCTATGGACTACCTAATAATATAGTTAGCAATCGGGACAGTAAGTTTATGGGTGCATTTTGGTAGGATCTCTTCAAGTTAGTGGGAATAGAATTAACTACTAGCACTAGTTACCACCCACAAACAGATGGTCAAATAGAAATTGTGAATAACTAGGTTGAAGGGTACTTACGTAACTATGTGACAGGTCAATAAATGGCATGGATCAAATGGTTGTACCTCGAAGAGCATTGTTACAATACCACTTACCATTTATCCATCGGGATGACACCTTTTTGAGCACTATATGGGTGTGATGCACCATCGTTTATCAACAGGGTTTTTGGAGATAGTGAGGCACCAATCGGTAAAGACTAGATACAAGAGAGTAAGGACATTCTCAGGGTACTCAAGGAAAACATGCATGTTGCTCAAAATCGACAAAAGATGTATGCAGACCAACATTGAACAAAACACAACTTTGAGGTAGGAGACCTCGTTTTCTTGAGATTGCAACCATATAGACATTCCACACTCAAAAAAAGTGGTGCATAAAAGTTGAAAACAAGATTTTATGGGCCTTACAAAGTTGTTTGAAAGATTGGTGAAGTGGTGTGTGAGTTAGAATTACCAACTGACAGCAAAATCCATAACTTCTTCCATGTCTCAAGAAGGTTGTAGGACAACATGTCATCAACTCTATCAAACTACATCCTTTGGATGAAGAAGGCCAATTAGAATTGATTCTAGATATAATCATGGTTGTACAAGAGAAGAAGTTAGGGGGGCGAGTAATTCTAGAATACCTTATTAGATGGAAGAATCTACTAGAGGAGGATGCCACATGGGAAGGATAACGCATTTTACAACACCCTAATTTGCAATTGCTTGAGGGCAAGCAATTTTGGGAGGGGGGACTATAATGTCCTCTTCAAATTGAGGGTTAGTGAGGGATGAAATAGCATATTTGACCTCATAGGCTATAGTCTTGATAAATGGGTAAAAACCCAATTTTTCCCAATTTGGGGCAAAAGTTGGGTTGGCTGGGACAAAAGAACCTAAAACTAGATGTTGCACCCACAATCTGTCACATCTTGATGCCCGTGGAGAAATTTATAAATAGAGAAGAGTTGAGATCAAATCAACATCATCAATGGTGGATCAAATCATTTGTTTTCTTGAGCAATAGCTCTGAGGGTTTTAAGACCCCATCTCTCCTATCAATTTCAGTGGCAAAAGATTCCACCACAGATGGTAAAATTATTTTACCTTTCTTATCTTCGTTCTGGCACAACAAGGAGAAATCTTTCTTGAGAAGTTCGAGTACTAGTTGAAGCTTGGGGCACCAGAGTAATAGCTAAGAAGATCGAATTCTTTGTGGCATATTTTCCTGAGGCAGCCGAGATCTTCTATTGATGGAAGAACGAGGACTGTAGCACCAATGGAAGGTCTGGGCAGGTAGTCTTGAGTTTTGAGGTTAGAAGTGACCCCTTGAAGTTGGTTTCATGACATTTTGGACAGACACATACCTCTTATGTTGAACAAGGTCCTCTTGTACAAGATGCAAAGTGTTCCTTTGTCGGTTGAAGACTTCCGTAGCTTGGATCTTGTAACAAAGAGGGACCAAAGATTGCAGTAGACTCAATTTTGGTATGAAAATACAATAACAGGTCTGAGGCACTGTGTTTGGACAAAACCCACATACATCTTTAGATGTTGATTAATCCAATCTCTTGTTAGGGCACTCTATTTGTCAGTTTTGATCTTGGGTCTATTTCTATTAAATGAAACTCATATCTATTGTGTGGAATCAAATACTGTACTGATTTCGATTATATGTGGTGCAAATTCGTTTGGCAATTAATATTGTAGTGTTGGAATTATCATATTATTGATTAAAGGATTGGAATTCGTGAATGCTATATTGCTTTGTTGAGTTCACTACATTATCGGAAAGGATTAGTACTATTCATTGAAGGTTAAATCAACTTTTTAGAATTAAATTGTTATACTAGAGGAAGAAATCTTATTGCTACAGGAAACCCTAGGGAAAAATTACCCTAGCCCATTACAAATAAAATGGATACCCCATATTGTGTCCAATTGTTTGTAAATAATCCTAGAGCACTATGGATTTTTCTCTTTCACAATCAAGTCCCATGGTTCTTGCTCCTTTATACTCGAGGCTCCTGTATCCTTTAGGGGCACCATTGATGGCTTGTACGGTTGTACCATTTAATGCCAATAGGGTGAGTACAGAATATTGAATGCTATGCCACATGCATTGAAAAACCTAAAAATTGTTGCAACCATGCCATTCCTACAACCTTCAAGGAATTTGATATTGTTGTATGCCTTGAATGCACAAGAAAGAATCCACTAGTATGGGGGGATGGGGATTGACCACTGAACATTCTATATGGGCTTGAGGTCTTAGATTCAACCTTTGATCTTTTTGAATTTGTTTTGTGCATCCTCATCTTCGTTGTATTTGTTTCTATCTTTCATTGGTAAATTTTCATAGGTTTTGACTTTTATAGTCTTACCTTCATCCCATGCATAATCCCATAGAAATGCTTTCTCACAGGGTCACATGAACATGTGTAAGTTTTAAAACAATGAGGGCATATAAATTTTGTGGTTCCACCCATTTTCCTTCTACCAAGATTTGTTACATACTTCCACAAGGGTATTGAAGTCTCTTTGGGTTTTTGTCCATCTTCATTATCACTTTCGTGACCATCATCATCCCTTGCCATTTCTTCCTCTTCTCCATGGTATATGTACTGCCGGTGTCTAGTTCGTGCTCATCAACATTGGTATTTCAGCTTCCCAAGTCCACCATTATAACACAAAATGGAATCAAAAGGATAAACCATATTGACTTACCCATGATGCTTGTTGAATCTTGATAACTTTGCTACTTGCAACAGAAAGATGGAGAAGGAGAAATGGGAAAGACTAGGAGAAGAGAACATTCAACATAGTAAATGTGCTAGTTTACAACACACAGAAAAAAATTAAAAGCAAACAAGAATGGGCTTTAGAGCCTAACTTTTTCACCTCAATGGTGGTTGAATGTAATTACGGCAGCCTTCAATTTCTCTTCCAAGTTCTTACAATTTGCAGTCTTCAATTTCCCTTCCTGGCTTTTACAAATCTGCTGCTCAAGAACTGTAACAAAGTTAAGGGAAATGAGCGCATAAAATGAGAGAAAGTCACATGAGTGAGTGTTTTAATCTATCAAGGAACACTAGCCATGCCTAAATCTACCATTTGGAAAATTGGCTTGGTTCCCACAAGCAAAAAAACCTCATGTTTGCCCACATTTGTGGGATTGGTAACAGAGCATTCGAGGAGCATTTTGTAATCTCTTAGGAGTGTTTTAGGAGTTCCTAGGGAGAGAGACTCCTCAAGTGCCCCCTCATTGGGAAGGGAGTGATTTTATTTGAGAGGGATCGCACGCCTAAAAATTGTTTCTAAAAGATAGCATTCAGGAAGCACACTCCCAAGGGCACTTCCAGGATGCTCATGTAGCCATCCACTAGTGTAGAAAGCCATTGTTTAAGCTCTACTCATTTTGGAAACACTCCTTGAGCATTGATACCCCATTCCACTGGTTTGATATATTCTTCAGTCTATTTAAATGGGACTCCTTGACTTGAGCCTTCCTTGTCACCAAATATGGGTGATGTGCCTTCTTACCTTGTCACTGTTTCTACACTGCATATGTATAATTCCTACAAAATTTAGTATTTAGTTTTACCTTTTTGTGTTCTAGAGAATTTATTATCACTGTGATTAATGAGTGCACACCTCTATCATAACAATGTCTTTCTGGGTTTAGCTTTCTCCATGCTTAGCTATAGACTATAGTTCCCCAACTTTCCACGCTGAACGCATTGTACAATTGGCCTTTCTTCCTCATCATCTCTTAGCATTTCTAGAGTAGGATTGTGCCCTACTTTATTGTGATTTCCTTATTTGTCTTATCCCAGTGCTCAACAAACATAATTTTCTTATGTTTTCTTTTTGTAAGCATTATATCTAGATTCTACATTTATGGGTGTCATTGTCGTATACACTTGTCACTGTCTATATGTTGATTTGGGGTAGCATCGGATGTGCTTTAGCCACGGAAATTGGTGGAGAGGCTAAGGCACATGAGATCTCCAATACCTAAAAAGGGTTTGGGTAGATTCTAAACATTTTGGGAGATATTAAACTAATTAATATTTTTGATGCAGTCCCTTAGTCTAAACTTAAGGAAAATAAAATATTAATGTGTATTAATATAAAACTGTTAGAATGGTCCGAAAGTCATGGATCAACTCAGATCTAATCTTAGTTGTTCATTAGGGACTTAATCTCGGCCGTTGATTTATCAACGAGAAAAGTATAAGAGGCTTGAGGGTCACTTGGAGAACACATTGAGGGAGACCAGTCAGTGCAATTTCTGGAGAGGGGTTAGTTGAGAAATTGAACCAGTGGTTTGGAGAGCAGTTGGGGGGCAGCAAGTACGGAATAGAGAGACGGGAGATCGACACAGAGGCAGAAAAGGCAGACGCAGGGCCAGAGGGAGCCACGCAGAGGCAGCAAAGGCTGCGCAGAGCCAGCAGGGTCTACATCATCCTAGAGGCTGTAGGAGTGATGCAAAAGGCAAGAGAGGTTGCGCAGAGTCTCAACACGCTGATGCAGAGGGTTTCAGGTCACGTAGAGGTCAGTGGGGTTGACGTTGGGTTCAAAGAAGTGCTGGAAAATTTGTCTATCTGTGGGTAAGCCAGTTTGGCACCCTGTTGTACTAGAAAATTGCCGAATAATAAAATCCTCCTTTGCTGCATCGGTTTTCCCACAATGGGTTTTTCCGGGGACATTAGTCCAAAATCACTGTGTCAATGTGTTGATTCTTATGCATATGTTTGTTTCTGTATTATGGTGTGATATCTGCAACAATGTTTATTTTAATGTTTATTGAAGTAATTTCATAAATAACTCATGGTGAAATAAGTAGGAAAAGTAAATCAGTTGCTGCAGTGATAGAATTTTCACACTATATGATATAATTGTTTGTATAAGCACCTGTTCTCTGAATATTCTTCATGTTTACAATTTGTGCAGCAAACATTCTTCTGTCTTCTTTTTTTTTTTTATCATCATTTCCGTCATAAATTTGACAATATCTTTTCTCAATGCACCTTTCTAAAAGGGTTTATCATTATGCATTAGACAATGGAAATCTCCTATTGTCTTCACTTTCAAGTTCTATGCCCAATTCACAGCCTCTTCGTATGATGTGGGAGAAACTACCGTCATCTTGTTTCTTTATTTAGGCAACAACACCTCCATGAACCACATTTTCAATAACCCATTTGTTACTTTTTTGTCATCTTCTTGATAGCGCTCAACAGTTAACGTTGTACAAAGACCAAATAGATATTTTGCCCCCTTTCTTGGTTTAAGTTGTATATTTTGTCTACAACTTCATTGTTGTCACATAATAATTAGAACTGACTTTTTCTGGTTGTCTACAAATCACAAAAATAATTTGTGGGGAACTCTGCATTGATTTTATCAACAGAGCTATCCAAGTATGTATATTGCATTCGCTTATTGTTTCAGTCAATTCTTCTGGGTCTGGTTTGTGTTTCAGAAAGCTACAAATTCTTAAAAGTATTACATTCTAGGATTGTTTTACGAGGGATATATATTTACTGCAAGACTGTATTATCATTAGCGTTTGAGCTTTGATGTATCGTCTTTCATAAGGCTAATAAAGCATATATTCTCGTTCTTGGGAAAAACGGATTGTCTTATTAGATATCAGGACTCATAGGATTGCAAATATGATTCTGCTTCCACTGTATCACGTTGCTTGTCTTCATGTGCAGGTTTGGAGCCGGCTTCTAATAATTAGTTGCTGACGGCATCTTGGACCATTCTGACCATATCAATGGGTGTCCATCTCCCTTGGTTTACTTCTGAGTTTTATGCTCTGATCTCTCAGATGAAGTGATTGGTGTAGCCACGAGGTCATTTTTAATGGCATGTACGTTGGCTGTTTAAGTACCTGAACAATGAACGAAACTGATTGCCTTTTCTACAATTGAAAACAAATATGGGCAGCATCACACATTAGTATATATTGTCTGCATTGGTCTCGGGCTGTTGTAATCTTCCTTTGTTTTATGGAAAAGGAGAAGATGATAGTTTCAACGTAATCTCTTAAACAGTTTTTCCTGCACGAAAATATGTTCTGGATTCGAACTAAACATAGCCAAATGATCTGGAGCCTATGTTGTCCTAACATCTCAAAGGTTTGTTTGTTTTTCACCTTCAAGGCCGTCTAGAAGCTCTCACATTTGAATCCTGGAAATAAGGCAAAGTCTCATCCTCCTTGCGAGGAACTCTGTAGAGTATAAAGTTAGAGAGGACGTTACATGTTATGGCGGGTTTAGAGTTTCCTGCAGGAAGTCTTGGGGGTCAATCTCCATGACTGGCTGCCTCTGTTAAGTGTCTCACTTGATGTCCCTATTAGGTTAAGAGCCATAATCAGTGCTGATGGTGATATGCTAGGTACCATCTGTGAAATGGGGAAGTGTCTGGGAGTTTCCCTGTGAAGTTTCCTCAAAAAAAAATTCATGAAAACATGGAAGTACCCAAGGTTTTCTGACGGATTTTTTGTTTAAAAAGATTTCCTGTCCTTCCCTCATCTGTCCAGGCCTACTCAATTTTGCTACCATTTAATTGTTTAAATCTTGGGATGATTCATGTATTTAATCAAATGCTTTGTGTAAATCTTCTTATATCTTGGTTATAATTATAAGAAATCAATATGTTTGATGTCATTTTTCATTGTATTCCTTGATTACGCTAATTTTCTGATGCGTCAAATTAATATATTTGAGTCTTATCATGAATTTTCACGTTAGTATGTTATTTGACACTACCTCATCTCCAGCATGCCATTAAAATACAAGTAGCTCTGATTAATAAATTATCTTAAAGACTCTATTTAACTGAATTCTTATATTAAGATGTCTCTTGTGTTTTTAACTTTTTCTTCCAAGTTCAAATGAACCTTGTTTTGTTTTGGCAAGTCTCTTAAATTGTTTTATTTTATTAATCACTAATTCAAGTCATGTTACGATGATTCGAGTCGTCAGTTCCATATTGGCAGTAGCTCAATATGCCTAGATAAGATTTTGCCACTGTTTTGGTGATAGGTTTCTGATACCTGAGTTTTGATTCCTTATCTAAAGGATGCCTTTTGTCTTGGGATAAGAATGAACTTCAACTCGTGAGTGTAATTTTCCTCTTCTGAAAATAATTTGCTATATTTTCCTAGAAGTAATGTTTTTGTTTGAATTTAAGATAATGATGCAGAAGTATGCCTTTGCTCTTTGGATATGGATGGACTTTAATTTGGTTTTTTTGCAAGATTTTAATTAAATTGGTAAAAGGGCATCTTGGTGGATGCCGCAAGTGTATGTAAACAGGTTTGGCCTTCAAAATGAGGCATATAATAACAGGAGGCTTTGAAAATGCATCAAGCAGTTCTAAAACTAATCCGGAGATACACTTTGAGAACATTGATTTAAAAGAAAAACATCAAGTTAAACCTGTGGAGGGAGGACTAGTGGATTTTGGAGTTGTAGAAGAGTTCCTAGGGGCTGCTTCAGGTCTGGAAGAGTAGAATTCACCTCAGGGTGAGAAGATGAACCCAAATTTGTAAAGGAAGAAGACGGCATGAAATTCTAATGTCGAGCTGTGTGGATGTTTGACCGCTGGCTTCTTATTGTGTCAATTTCCTCCTGCAATTGGTGAATAAGCTCACAGTGTTGAACTGGTAAATTATCATTGTTTCCTGCTAGACTGTGAGGTTGTACAATTGAATATGTTGGGTGAATAAGGAGAGAACATCAGTAATATCTATTAATTTCAGATAGCAATGGTATGTTCTATGCTAGCAACAATTACTTCAATGTCCTTTTATTAGCCCAATGATAATTTCCACTTAATTTCCAATAGCAATCACATGAATCATTAATCACATTGACAATTACTGTTGATAGAACATAAATAATAAAATGCAGAAGACAAGCCAAGACAAGGGAACACCAATATTTAGCTCAAGCTAGGGAAAAACCCCAAGATGGGGAAATCCTTGATCAATTCTTCTTATTATACATATCAAATGTTTAGCAGAGAGAGTACAATAATACAATGTCAAAGTTAAAGTATCAACAATTCTGCACCTTCAGCCTGTTTTGTACCCAGTTCGGTACTTCCGGTTCTGCACCCAGTTCGGTACCACAGTTCTGCACCTAGATTGGTACTTTTGGTTTTGCACCCATTTCGGTACTTTCAGTTCCGCACCTAGATCAATACTTCTGTTTCTGCACCCAGTTCAATATTTTCGGTTTTGCACCCAGTTCAGTACCACAATTCCACACCTAGTTCAATGCCACAGTTCTACACCCATTTTTGATCTAGATTGTCATTGATGTCAATATTCTGGGATACTAAATGATGATATGAATCCAAGGAGAAGCTGAATAGATCTGTGAAGTAATAGGAGCAAGAAGCCAAGGAGGAAAGCCATCAAGAAAGCCATTGGAAAGACATTGGAAGCCATTGGAAGTCAAGAACATGAGCAGTAAAAAAAAACTATCGGAAGCCATCGTGAAGCCAAAGAGTGAGAGGAAGAAGTCATTGAAAGCCAACAAGAGAAGAGAAGCAATTTATAGGAGTAAAATAGTGTTATCGAGGAATTAACATATCAAAGGAGTTAAGATATCGAAGAAAGTAAGAATCCAATTCGAGAAACAAATCGTGGAAACCTTTTAACAGAAGTCCACAATGCATCGAAGAAATTATATCGGCACTTTATAGACGGCTTTATTATGTGTCACATTGATATCCTCGATTGCGATATGAGCATTACAAACCCGATAGGACTATCGACACAGGGTTAATATAATATGTCTCCGCCTTAATATAATATGCCTTAATATAACAGTGATATCGAAGGAGTATTGCGGACCTGTTGGTTCCATTACAATATGCTGTAATACAACATCGCGTCCGCCACATCGGAAGGTATCACAAAGTTTGAAAGGTATGTCACACCAAAATTTGCGATTGCGATATCAATGCGGACCCGAAATAGGTTATGATAACAACCCTATAAAATATGGCATCCGTCACATAATCGCAAGCCATAGAGGGATGTTCTGTTCAAATCCGTAGATTGCGATATATATGTGGACCCGACCGCTCTGTTAGAATACTTCGTTATGTTATATCGTGTCTGCCTCGGCGAGATTCATATCACAAGTCTTAAGGGTTGACACGGCCAAACCGCCGATTGCGATAGTATTGCGGACCACCGATTGCGATAGAGTGGTGGACGTCGGACCGATGATTGTGATAATATTGTGGACCCGATTGGCTTATCAAAAATAGTTTATAAAATATCGCATCTATTCTGCCGAAGTAGGGGCATCGACTATGTTATATTGGAAGACAGAGCATGCGCATAACTTGAAAGACCTCCAATTTTCATGAAGGTTGCGATTGTGGGGGTAAGGTGATGACGTGGCAAGTGGGGACCACCTATTATCCAACATCATATGTTTTTGCTATGTTGCTATGTAATTTTTGTGAATAACAAGTCGATGTTGTAATTGGTTGAATATTAAAAAGGCCCTCCAATATATTTTAATATACCACCTCATGCACAAGTTGGCCCCTCCACCAATGAACGTGTCGTTTCGTTTATTGGCAAAACTCATATATATATATATATATATATATATATATATATATACAAGTTGAAACTCTTCACTTGCAGTAGGTGAATTGGGCATCAATGACAAAGAAGAAAGAAAAACAGTGCACAACTTGTGAACTCGAAGGAAGCTGAAGGACGAGCAACAAGAAAAACAATGAATGTAAGCCGAAGGTTGACCGAGATAGAGAAAAGAACGAAGCTGAATGTCGAGCGAGTGAAGAAGGAAACTAAAGGTCTAGCTGAGGAAGAAGAAAGCCGAAGGTCGATCTTCTATTAACTAGATTATTCATTAAAAGGATCGGACCTATGATGAATCCGTTAAAGCACAACCTGTGATCTATTACAAGGACTGCATAGACATGATTGTTTCTAATTGAATGCACAACGTGAAGCTGTGACATTCACACCTCCAAAGTACTCCTGGAGTAGTTACCGCGACAATTAGAACAGAGGGTTGAAATCGGAAATTGTTTGTGTGCAGAAATTAGTGCAACTCTATGTAGACACAGTGAAGTTGTGTGAAGACTATTGAAGACCATGATGCATTAGTCATCATGAGGTAACCTTAGAGAAAGTGGTTGGGTATAATGAAGAGCATTGGTGACACCTTCTATGAGACAAGGCTTTCATTGATGATGTAGCATGGAGACTACAGTGAAGCTGTAGATTGACAAAATTCGGTGAAGAAGATTTTGGGAGCAAAGAATTACTATCAAACATATCTAGACAAAATATAGGGTCGAAACCCTTGGGGTTGGTGCCTCAGAATTGGAAGGATTGGTGTCCTTGGAGTTGGTGCTCCTAAATCCAAGATTGGTGCCTTGACAGTGCGGTTTGATGGTAGGTCCTCTTGGGCGAAGCCCAGGAGACCGAGGTTCAAATCTCACGGAGTACAGTGACCTGTTATGGTGGCGGCTAGAGGGGCGGACTCCCCAAACCGTCTGAGTCTGCTCTTGCTAAAATCATAGGATATTAGTATACCCGACTTACAGGTGGTTGGATATACTCTTGGTGTTTTAGGCCAAATATGAGGTTTGATCCCGGGTCTCTCCTAGATTAGGCTTGATAGTTACCGTTTCACCATGTGGTTAAAAAAAAGATAGGCCCTAGAGGTTGGAGCCTCACAAAAGACCAAGTTGGTGCTTGGCAACCGGTTGGAGCTTGGGGAATTGAAAATTAGTGTCTTCATCAAGGGTTAGCCCAGGCTTGATAGTGGGATGGCTACAAAAGGCCATGACGGACATGTTGATTGGAGGAACATTGTTGTGGCAAGGAGGGGTTAGGAGAAGGTGGGGGCGTAGAGGGAATAAGAGACAAGGAGGCGACAAAAAGAATTCATTGTAGAATAGGGGTCCTGAAGGACATAAATTGCAGCAGGTGACCACCTATACTAGTTGAGCTAAAGACCACCCTGTGCCATGATTTGATTAGATAGCCATAAGCCAAGCTATGTGCAAAATCCGACCTGGAATCACGGAGTTACGCGAGGGGGATTTATGACAAGGTCATCCCTCTCAGATGACCTTTGCATGAGATTGATATGATGACTCCTTGACACACGTTTTGAGGGTTGGTTGAAATACTTTAATGTGAGTTTTTTTACGGAATAGAATATATGGAACATTGCACATTAATGACTTGGATCCCAATGTTTTCTAAAAAGCCTTTATTTGCTCACAAATATGCAAATGAGTTATTGTATTGAGGAGTGCGAAAGAACAAAAATTTGGAAAAGGAAGGAATAAGCAGATCGAGAGGAAAATAGATTTCAATGGTGAGTTAGAGGGGTAGTTCCTAGACACATGGCATACAATGTTTTTGAAGCCCAATATGATATTCAAACTTAGGATGTTAAAGGAGGAGGCAAGTTTGACTCCCAATAGTAAAGTGTAGGCTTTAGCTTGATTGTTGGAGGTTATGTCAGGGTTCCAAGATAAAGTATTTACAATATTTCTTTTTGGGCCATAAATGACCAACTCCCTCGACACTTGCCACCGTTGGATTTCCTTTAGATGCTCCTAAAAGAAGAAGGTGAAGTAGGATTGAGAATACCTCCAACAAATAAAATCATGTGCATAGAGTTGACATTGCCAAGATGGTTTGGGGATGGGGGAGGGGACAAACTAGTGTAGATGGAAAATTTTTGAAGCCACCGAGACTCACAGGGGTCAAAGTGGGGAGAGGAGGAATGAGGAAGACGACGGGATCTAAGGTGCTTAGTGAGGAGAGCCATAGTTTTGAAAACCACTTCCCCACATGAGGAGTCTCGTTTTGATAAAGGGCCTTATTATGAGCCAACAATAGTTTCCAGCAAACAAACTTAGGGAGGGAAAATGAAACTCTTTTAAAAATGAGCTTCTGGGTGAAATAACCCAAGTAGTGCTTATGCCATGATGATGACCCAATAATTGATGCCAATGGCCTAGTAACTAAGGATAGGAGGACAACTAGCACACTTTATGACTCATTCCTTGTAAAAACAATTGCCAAACAACCTTGGAAAGTGAATAGTTAAGGAAGAGGGGGATAATTTCCTAGGTAGAGTTGCAGAGACCACATCTAAACGTACCTAAGATGCCTTATTTTTGGATATTTTCAACTGTTAGAATTTTACTATGGAACCATCTAACATAAAATGTTCACTTTAGGGAGACCATCAGGATGCAAGATATTCCTTAAATTTATGTCTTGTTGGGGAGGCCAACTTGGAAAAGTTGATTCTCATATCCTTGCTTGACCTTGTCGCTTCTTAGGTTCCATCCTTGTGAATCTTTGTATTGTCAGTGGTAGGGGGTGCAACCATGTAGGGGCGAAGAAGCAAAGGAATTAGAACCCGCAAGTTGTTGACGAGCACGGTTTCTTATGCTTCATTTTCAACTCCTTTCAATCTCACTGTGCCGGTGAGATAATGGGACTAAACTCAGGGTTTAATTCTTGGAATTAAATTACAATTATTTACAACATATTTGTACAATAAATTAAAGGAAATTTGTTTACAGTAATAAGATAAACATGAAAGAGACCATATAAACAACCATATACATTGTTGAAAGTAAATAAATAGAAATTTAAATAAATTAACAACAAACCGATGAATAAAGTTATAAACATATTTCAAGATCATACCCTGTTAGCCATAAGACCACATAGGTATGTTATAAAATATGATATGTATTCACTAACAATTTCAACCAATAATATCATAAAATCCACTTTAAAAAATTACGAATATAAAGTAAAATTTTTAGATAAATATGTCAGAAATATATTAGTTTTCAATTGCTAATTTTATTAATAAAAATATCAGTACAACATATTGTTTTGGTTGATTCCTGCGAGAATCAAGACCATAAAGCAAATTCGAAATGCCTAAAGATGCAACAAAACTTGTATGTAGATACTCAAAACACCAAATAATAAGTGAGACAATGTTGGACAAATTGGACTCTTTCGATAAGATTGGGTCAACGATGTTTTCTGTAAAAAATGCACCAATTAGCATTGATATCTTTTAACAACACTAATTAATGCAAGAAATAACCAACAACCTTAGTAAAAGAACCAAGAATTTGATGAACACACTTTCTCCTTGCTACTCCTTGAAGGATTTTTGTTGTCACCGAAACATGTAAGCTCTAGTACATTAGAATAAATTGATCAGAGGACAAATGACATCTTATAAAGCTTATGCATACATCTCCTCATTAGTATTTTCATTTTTTCCCTTTTGTGCCTTATGTTTAGTTTATACCCTCCTTGGGTAGTTGGAGGGCCAAACTATCTCATAACTAATATTTTTGTTATGTTAAACTTCTTTTCTTTTTAATTCAAGAGAAGGCATTTTGAAGGGATATTTTTAATTAATTAATTATATATTAATAGGTGGGGTCCTTAACTACGTTCATAAAATAATTTCATTAACCTTGTAACTCCCATGTAACAAAATATAAACAAATATGACATGATAGAGAATACCACCACCACAAAAAAGTCACATGTATGTATCAAGTCAATACCCATAAATGTATATAAAAAAGCATGTGGAACCACCTTATGTCTCCCATCGACCATAATATCATCAAACTGTGCACCATAGTAAAAAAAATAAAAGTGTTCCAAAAACATGACAATGTCATAATCTTAAATAAGTCCAACTGAAATAAAGTAAAAACACACAATATCAAAGAAACAACTCAAATTAGCTCAAGAGCCCTATTAGGGCGAACCATGTAGGGTGGTTTCTTCTCCTCTTTTCTGCTTCCTCCTTGTACCTTCAAGTGCATGTCTTGAAAGGAGATTTCTCTCCTCCCCCCTCCTTTAGTTGTAGGAATGTCAGAATATGTATGAGATGATGTAGCCTTAGAGGAAGAGTGTATAGGCATAACATACCTATGAAATTTCCCCAATGTTGGGTGTGCTAGGGAATCAAGGGGTTGCTAAGCATGAAAAGAAGTGGCTTGAGATAAAGTAGAGGGTATCTAAGGATGAATGATGAGAAATAGTAGGCCAATGTGTAAATTTGGATGCAAGCCTAACATGTTTGGTCTCCCAACCATCATTCTGAATTGCGCGTTGTTGAGATGCACGTGGTTATGTGATTTCCATTATACTCGAATGAGGAAGAGGCGTGTATTGAGAAACATGTGGGGTAGGACGGAGAGGTCTTCTAAGGTATAAGTGAGTAGCTTGGGTCAACTGGTTGAACTCTTCAGAGTGTGCATCAAGGTGAATAAAAAATATATATTTTTATTCTTGTTTTCCCTCCATGAAATATTGGTTCTTTTGTTCCGCCCTCTTCTATTACCATGTGAACCGCTTAAGAAACTTGTATTGTACTGTAATCATGACAATTTGTCATGCAACCATCAATTTTTTGAGCATATATAATCAACGAAACAAACACTGTTTAAAATCATGCTTCACATACATGTTGGAGTGTTTTGCATACACACACAAGGATATGTAACATGGGGAAGGGAAATGTCCATGCATGCGACTAAGACAAGTGTAATGAGAACATGTACATTGATATAATGAATATGGTAGGATGAATGAAACATTTTTATATCCACATGAACTGCCAGTCAAACATCATAGAACAATGTGCAAAAGAAAAAAACAATCAGTGTTCATTATTTATGACATATATATATATATATATATATATATATATATATACATGTACATGTAACAAATGTATTTTACATAATGCAAGGGAAATACATAAAATATTTATAGCCGAGTAGAGGTGACAACAATATTCTAAGGGTTTTTTATTTTTATTTTTTGTTCGCTTCATAATAATGGCCACATATATCAATGTAAAAGAACACTTATACATGAGATTGCGTATATATAATGAGTGGAGATGGGACCTATCTGTAGATAACCTTGCCCAACACTTTATTTTGAGGGCGATTATGAAAATGGTTAGAATAGGGGATGTTGTCACAACATGGGAGGTTATAAACGGTAAGAATGGAATGAATATGTGCTTGATTGATGGGACCAAAATGTTGGTCTCTTGACTTTGTTGGGTAACAAACTATAAGTTTATTCAGACGAACTCATTATTTTTGCATGTCATGGTCTTGTTAGATGGGATGAGAATACACGAATGGGACTATATGTGGCAGTGATGGCATATGGCCTAATACACTATAGAAGATAAGACATTCAGTGGATGAGTCAATAGGTGGTTCACAACTTCGTTGTGTGAATATTAGAGCTTAACTTTTTTTCTTCTCACTGTGGCCAGAGGATTGTACATGTTATGAAGGAATATAAAGGCTCATATACCTGCTGAACTTGACCATACACAATCTAAACTATCTCTTGTTGCAAATAAGGAACTATATCTCGCATGTATACAACGTTGAGACATGCATTGACAACACATAGCGAATGCCTTTTAACACAATCAAATGTATGCAAATCATGGTGAAGTTCAACATACCTTGTGTTGGGTGGTGAGGAGTTGTATATCATGAGTGGAGGCCCATTATTTGCTAATGTTGTGTTAGCCATGGCCACAGGCTACACTAAATAAATAAGTGAAACAAAAACCAAGAGTGACCAAAATGGGTAGCCTTGGGCGAAGTACAACAAAGGGTTATGATAATTTGAGTTTAATGTCATATGAGGCACATGTATGATGCATCGAGTGGTGAATTATGCACAAGGAACCCATGTTGTTATTAACATAGTCAGGGATTTGTTTAAAAGGTCCGAGAGCGTCACATTGCGGTTGCCTTGACATAATTTTTTTTTTTACAAAAAACAATGTAACTCAAAATTGGGTCGTGGGTAGATGGTGAGAAAATGCTTTTGCACAGTGAAGACAAGAGATGGAATAAAGAAAACAATAAATATTGAGTATGCATGACAACAAGAAAATAGGGGGGAGTAATGAAAGGGAAAGAACATGCAGGGGATTAACTCTAAGAAATATGTTCAACAGATCAAATGAACCCTATATTTGCAAGGAAAATCATTCACCAATATGAGTAGGGATGACACTCATCTCATACCTAATGCCTCAAGCTTTATCTACCCCTGATTTAGTTGTTGATTTTCCCTTCTTTTGTTGTAAGCACAAGATGAGGGTTCTAGAGAATCATCAAGCTCAGTTTCTCCCTTTGGAGGGAAAGTGTGCAGGGGTGAGTTAGAAATGCCCCCCTCTCCTAAACTAATTTCCTTTAATTGTGTGTCTTGATGTGCTCCCTATGCTTTGTGGGGAGTTAACGCACATCACACCTCATAACTTCAGGTTAGTGTTCAAATCCTCTTCTGTATGATCCATAAGCATAACTATTATAACTCCATGCAATTAATATATGTCTTAAAACCAATTTAAATTTCATGCTAAGGATGGTCCCAATGGTGAGGTTGACACTATTTAACATCGTGGTATGTGTGTCATACGATGCTATTGGGGAATGCCATGTTTATGTTGTGTATGATGTGTCTATCATCTTTGCAAATACACTGTGCCACATGCATTTTGCAAATGATCTCATGACAACATAAATTATACGTCATATGATTGCATACGAGTTGGTAATGTCACTGGTTAGTGTTTAATAGTTGAATAATAAATGATTTAAACCATACTTTCACACCTGCGGGGATAATCTATCATATTTTGAATAAAGTTGTTTATAACCATGCCTTTACGATATCTTTTATTTTATGATAAAAACCTTACATACATGCAAACATTGTGGACATGACGAATTAATAGACTTCAAAATAACCTTGTGATCATGCTCCTAAGTTTTTTATGGCTAAGGCAAGGTTATTATAATCTTTGAAAAATATGCCCAATCATATATATATGTTGTGTATGACCTTTGTATGACCTAACCATTAGATTGTTTCTTTTGTAACTTAATTATTTTTATTTTCATTACTATCACGTGTTATCTGGAAAGTAATCTAGTTGTGAAGCACAATTGCCTAGTGTAGGAAGTACTTTTTGTTTTTGTTATACCAAAGACCGATCATAGAATTACAATAAAAGAGTATTGATAATGGAGTTGTTGTTGCATACAAAGAACCTGAAACCTCATTTGTCATGTATATGTAAGCATAAAAATGGATAACTCCCTGTGACACCATGTGCTGACAATAGAAATGTAACATTATCAAATATGTCATGTAAACACTTCTTATTTCTCCAGGGGACCCACCTATTAAGGCTTTAATATTTTTAGTTAATTTAGGGGAATTACTTTTAAGCCTTTTTAGGTGGAGGAGTTAATGTAAAGGAGTTCAATGACTTGCACACTTTTTAATAAAAGTGGTTCAACATCTAGTGACTTGAAAGGGAGGGTTGTATACATAAGCCAGAACTCATAATTTCTGGAAACATTAGCTAGAAAAAGAGCTTGGAGTAGTGAAAGGCGGTAGGAAAGTTGTAATACAAGGAAGGAAGCATGGGATGCGAGTTTGGGAAATACTGAGAGGCTGGAGGGGGAAGGGGGGGGGGGGATGAATCAATATTCCTTTAAATTGCTTCATATTATACCAGTTAAGATCATTAATTAACAAGAACACAAGACGTACAACAAGAAAATAATTTTATTAATAAACATGATGAGAACTCCAATCCTCTTACAAACAACCAGGCTCCAACCTATACAATGAAATTATAACTCCTTCAAGTGTCCAACCTTGATCTCACAGGCTTCGACCTCTTATGAAGACTCCAATCCTCAAATACAATCTAGACTCCAACTTGGTTTCCTACAAGGGTCCAACCTTATATGAGGACTCCAATCCTCTAGGGCTCCAACCCTCTCTGCTTGCTTCAATCTTTCAAGATAGCTTCAATGTTACTTCAAGTATTCCAAAAGCTTCTTCAATAATACTTGAAAGAATTGTTTAACAATACTCCTATAGTGCTTCAAGGATGTCTTCAATACTGCAACAATGCTTCACATACTACTCCAAGATCTACTTCAAGAAATGCTTCTAGATGGCCTCCAAGATACTTCAAAGTCTGGTTCAATTCAAAGTCAACTTCAACATGGTATTGAAAGTGTATCCAAGAATGTTCATGTCTGCTCAAGGGATACCTCAAAATGTCTTCAATAGTGATTCAACAAAGCTCCAAAAATGCTTTTAATAGTGCTTCCAAAACACCCTTCAATAGTGCTTCAAGTTGCTTCCAAGATTGACTCCAATAATGCTTTCAAGGCTACCTCCAATAGTTCTCCAAGTATAGACAAAGATGCTTGCTCTATATCAACTCAACAAGTCTTTTAATGACGCTGCTGAAATCTACTCAAAAGACTTCCTTAACATAATCTTCAAGTCAACACAAAAGTTCTTCAATGAGGCTGCTCCAATGATAGCTTCAAAGTCTTCCACTCTGTCCAAAGGATACAATGAAGGTTGCTCCAAAACTGAGTATAGATATGCAACTTTAAGGATCACTCCAATATCTACAAAATACTTCAAATCAACTAAGCCTAAAAATGTCATCAACAATGGTCTCAACTTATCTCCAAAAATAGCTCTAAAAGGGTCTTCAAATTTAGCTCAAGAACTAAATCCAAAATATTATATAGTTTCTAAAATCTACTCAAACAAGTTTGCTCTTCAAGGGGGAAAAATTCAATCTTTCCATGGGTTTGAACTATCCTTCCATAGGGCTAAAAATAGATCTACCTTAGGGCTGAAAATATCAATGTATATTTTACCTTAGGTATATCATTACAAGCCTGAAATATCATTCATAGGCTGAGATCAAGCTATCCAGAGAGTTGAGGTACATGCCGAGGTTTGTAGTACAAAGAGGTCTGTTCCAAGGGTTGAAATTGTGCATCTTAACCAACTTAGGGAGGTGCCATAGATACCACACTCATGTAGGAAGTATCAGTATCTTTGTCCAAGGTGCATAGAAGAATGAACAAGATATATAACTATGTAATCCTTTCTTTGACCATGATCACATTACGGACCATTCCATAGCATTCATGAACTGATCCTTTTCCATCAATGACAATGTTAGGGTCCAACTCTAACCCCCTTATTTATGTAATACGGTTAAGTCATACTTATAGTTAGTTAAAGAGTCAATAAAGGCCATATTAATAATTGTAAGTGGTTGATCCGCATTTAAAGAAAGGAACCACAATTAGTTGCAAACGGGCCATGGTATTAGATAGATGGTATTAAGAGAACCATGGTATTGACCCATGGTATTGCATGCATGAATCCTATATAAAGGATAGGGACTCCCAATTGAGAGGCATGGTGTCTTATTTTGTAATCGAGCCCAACTCTACTTGAGGTTGTCCCCTCGAAGAGGCAAGTGAACATTACTTTCATATCTGAATAATAGAATAAATGCTATTATTTCTCATTTTTTTCTGTGTTTTGGGTTGTATTTATTCGTATATTTGGTATTTTGGGATCTTCTCGCAAGTCAAGAGCATAACAAGTGGTATCAAAGCGCTTTCCAGGGCCACTGATATCTCCATTTTTAACGGATTTTTTTTTTGGCTAGAGATGTGTTCCGACGTCTTTAAACCACAAGATCTGTCGTTGAGCGCATAAACCTGCAGATTTGGAGAGGCATATATGCAGGAAATACAAGAGATGGTCACGCTTGTTGGACTCCCTTGTAACCCCTGTGGGTACCCTTTCAAGTAGTAGCGCATTAGACAAAAGTGTGCACAGACTGTCTTCCACGTATCCTCTAGGTATATCAGAAGCCCCCTGGGCTCACCTGAAACCTTGCCGTAGATAAACCGTCAGCCGTCTTGCTGCTACAGTACACCGAAAACAACACTCGGGGAGATTACTCACGCATACAATAGGGTAGTCAGGTAGTGCATCTAAGGGTACGGTTGATCCTCCTTAGTGCCCTAAAAGATTGGGTCGAGTACTACTGTTGGACCCTTATGCATATTGCGATTTGTAGCACCTGACACTCCTTGAGACCATAGTTCCCTCGTCTTTTTGAAGATCGCCCATCATCTTCTTTGCTAGATCAGATCTAGCAGGTTGGGTTCTGTCGCCGCCGCAACAATTAGATCAACCAATTCAGGGTCTACCACCACAATACCATTCAGATCTAACAGCTAGGGTTCTGTCGCTGCCGCAGTCCACTTCACATTTAGCAGTTGAGGGTTTTATAGACAGATCTAACCATTTGTGTAGGGAGGCTTGTGGCTCCTATACCCTAGGGCAATTCTCGCAGGACATTGGGCAGAATTAACTTTTTTGGAAATTGGCTACTGTAGTATTGATAAGCGAGGAGTAAAACTCCTTTCGAGTAAGAGACGCTTATAAGAGAATTTTCCATAAGAACCAAGACGACGAGCTAAGCGCAGTGGTACCATTCACTTGTCAGCTTCAATTTTCGAGTGGTCCCAAATTTTTTAAAAGTTAAGACAAGTGACCCGGATCTGTCTATGGTAGAAACCAGAGCTCAAGCCATGGCCAATGAGAAGATCGACACCATTGAAAAAAGTTTGGATTGGATAACGGATCAGCTGAAGACATTAACAGACACAGTCATAAAGGGAAAGTCGGTGTTACACTCGGAGGCAAATGGTTTTAATGAAGACCTTCAAGGAGAATCTAGCCATCATCTTCACTTCCATGGAAATCACCAACGTTCCACCCTCGTCCTCCCAAGCTGGACATGTACAAATTTGATGGCTCTAATCCAGCAATATGGGTAGCACAAATGGAACAATATTTCACTCTGAATCACATCGTAGATGATGAAACTAAACTACGTGTGGGAGGCCTTTACTTGGACCAAGAAAGTGGCAATGGTCACAGTGGCATTATAAATGTTATCCAGGGACAATTACTTGGCAGGTGTTCGTAAAATCCATTTGTGACCACTTTGACCGTGAATCTAATTTTTTGGGTCGTTTTACTAAGCTCAGACAAACAGGCACAGTGAACGACTATATTATAGCCTTTGAGAAATTGGCCTTTTGCACATCGGGTCTAGGAGATGAATTCTACTTGGAATGTTTTATAAGTGATCTCAAAGAAGCCATCCAAGCCCACGCCCGGATGCACCACCCAGCCACATGGATGGAATCTTGCACAAAGGATATCAAAGTGGAACGTGCTTTAGCGGCCCAGTTGCCTCGTCCAAATTTCATAGCCAAGGGACACCCCACCCAGGTTCAGGGCACTACCCAAACACTTAAGGTTCAAAAGGTGTCCCCCGTAGAAATGGCTGAAAGAAGAAAGCAAGGATTGTGTTACTACTGTGATGACAAATAATCCCTAGGGCATAAATGCAAGGAACCCAAATTCTTTCAAATTGATGCTACTAATCATAGTTCATCTGAGAAAGCCCCACCCTTTGAGGGACCAGAGGAGGAATATGAGGACAACTAGCAGGACAATGAGCTCCCAGCTACACTATAAGAACCAGTCATCTTGCTCCATGCTTTGGCAGACATTTCTTCTCCCCAAACTCTCAAAATCAGAAGTTTTATTAAACATCGCCCTGTAGTAGTATTGATTGATAGTGGCAGCACACATAACTTTATCCATCAAAGAGTCGCAAAAGCGGTGCATTGTTTTGTTAGAGCAGTCTCTAATTTCTAGGTCCAGATTGTTGATGGGGAGACAATGAAATGTGAAGGCAGCTGTGAAAATATAAAACTTCAGATGGGAGATTACCACCTAAAGACCCATATGTTTTCCATCAACATGGGTGGTTGTGACATTGTCTTGGGTGCTGAATGGATCCTCACACTAGGCCCAATCATAATGGATTTCCAAGAGTTATATATGAGCCTTAAGCAGAAGGACCACATGCATACCCTCCGTGGACTCTAGGCAGGTACTCCTTCTATCATCAACTCGCATCGAATGGAAAAGTTGTTAAATAAGGGCCATCATGGAGTTATCGCCCAATTTAATTCCATCCAGGCCATCGAGCCCACTACTCTTCATATTCATCATGAGATGCAACAGGTCTTAAACAACCACCTGTAGGTCTTTGACAAACCTCATGAGCTTCCACCCTCTAGAGGAGAACATGATCATAGCATCACTTTGGTCCTAGGGGCACAACCATCGAATGTGCGACCATATAGATACCCTTTTGCCCAAAAGAATAAAATTGAAAAAATCATCAGGGAACTCTTGGAAGCCGGTGTCATTCGTCCTAACATCAGTCCTTATTCATCACAGTGGTCATGGTGCTCAAGAAATATGGGGAATGGTGCATGTGTCTAGACTTTAGGGCTCTCAACAAACTTACGGTCAAAGGTAAATTCCCCATCGCGGTTGTTGATGATTTGATGGCTCAATTCTTTACTAAGCTAGATCTTTTCTCGGGCTATCACCAAATACGCATGAAAGAAGTAGACATTCCGAAGATTGCTTTCCGAACTCATGAAGGCCATTATGAATTCCTGGTCATGCCATTTGGTCTCTGTAATGCCCCATCCAATTTTCAGAGCCTCATGAATCACCTGCGCAAATCATATCTCAGAAAATTTGTCCTTGTTTTCTTTGATGACATTCTCATCTACAACCTCACTTGGGAAAAAAATCTTCAGCATGTAGACCTGCTCTTGCAACTGCTCCGGAAGCATAAATTATTTGTCAAATTGTCCAAGTGCTCTTTTGGCATGGAAGAAGTCGAGTATTTGGGCCACATTGTGGGGCGTGAAGGTGTTAGGGTGGATCCTAAAAAGATCTAGGCAATGTAAGATTGGCCCCAACCAAAGACCTTGAAGAGTTTGAGAGGATTCTTGGGTCTCACCGGCTATTATCACAAATTTGTCTGCAATTATGGTCGCATTGCTAGACCCTCACTGACCTTCTCAAGAAAAATTCATTCCTCTAGACTGATGAAGCACAACAAGCGTTTATAGCTCTCAAACAGGGCATGTGTTCCACTCCCGTATTGGCACTACCTGACTTCACCAAATCTTTTGTGATTGAATGTGATGCTTCAAGTACAGGTATTGGGGCTGTCTTAATGTAGGAAGGTTGACCCTTGACCTTCACCAGCCAACAACTAAGTGGGAAACATCTGGGACAATCTACCTATGAGAAGGAGATGATGGCCATATTACATGCAGTGGATACCTGACGACCATACTTATTGGGGCGACGCTTCCAAATACGCACAGACCATCAAAGCCTTAAATATTTTTTGGAGCAACGACTATCATTGCCACAACAAAATAAATGGCTAGCCAAAATGATGGGATATGATTATGAGATAATTTACAATGAAGGGCACAAAAATGTCTTAGCAGATGCTTTATCACGTAAATTTGAGGAGGACAACACCCTGCTAGAAATCTCTCTTCCTATTCCAGATTGGATTGAAGAAGCTCGCAAGGAATGGTTTTCACATCCTTCGCTCTCCCAAATCATTAATAACTTGCAATAAAATCCTAATTCCACAGCGGGCTACTCTTGGAAGGATGAGATTCTTCACTACAAGGATAGAGTAGTGATATCACCGACATCCACCCTCAGAACGCGCATTTTGGCCGAATTTCACTCATCTCCCACAACAATCCATGCAGGCTTTCAGAAGACTTATGCTCACACTCATCGTTCCTTATTTTGGACAGACATGAAAACGAACATTCTTACTTTTGTAGCTGAATGTGATGTGTGTCAGTGCCATAAAGGAGAAATAGTCAAGTCCCTAGGCACTTTACAACCATTTCCCATCCTTGCCTCAATCTGGACAGATGTTTCTATGGATTTCATTACTAGTCTTCTGAATTCAGGCAACAAGTCAATCATCATGGTGGTTGTGGATAGACTTTCTAAGTATGCTCATTTTTGCGCCCTACCCCACCCTTTTACACCCACTTTGGTGGCTCCATATCTCATGGACCAGATCTTCAAATTGCATGGCATGCCCACTTCCATTGTGTATGATCATGACCCGATCTTGACCAGTAATTTTTGGTAGGAACTTTTCAAGCTACAAGGAACCCAACTACAACTAAGTACTTCCTATCATCCCCAAACTTATGGTCAAACTGAAGTCGTCAACGAATGTCTGGAGACCTACCTCAGGTGCTTCACTTCAGATAAGCAACATCAATGGGTATAGTGGTTACCTTTAGTTGAATGGTGGTATAATAATAACTATCATGCCGCCACCAAGATGACTCCATATGAAGTAGTTTATGGTCATCTCCCCCCTTCACCTACTTATTATATCCTTGGATGCTCTAAGGTGCAAGAAGTGGATCAACTCCTACAGAACCGTGCAACCATGCTAGCTCGTCTCAAAGATAATCTCCATCAAGCTCAGAATCGCATGAAGCAACAGGCAGACCAACATTGTTTGGAGTGCACATTTCAAGAAGGGGATTAGGTATTCTTGAGGTTGCAAGCATATAAGCAAACATTACTCAAAGACAACGGTCGTCAGAAATTATCTCCAAAATTCTACGGACCTTATCAAATACTTCAGCGCATTGGAGAAGTAGCCTACAAGCTAGCCTTGCCACCCACTGCAAAAATCCATCCCGTCTTCCATGTATCATGCCTCAAGAAAGTGGTGGGGAACAATTGCGGAATTCAAACCAATCTACCTAAATTGATGAAGAAGGTTCAATCTGGCTCTAACCTAAATAGGTCCTTGACAAGCGAGAACTACATCTGTGTGGTCGCACAATCTAGGAAGTCCTCGTCAAGTGGAAAGGAACCTCTCTAGAAGATGCGACCTGGGAACCAACCACTATTCTTCAGCAGTTTCCGCAACTTCAGCCTTGAGGACAAGGTTGTTTTTATGGTTTTTATGGGGGAGGCATGTTAGGGTCCAACTCTAACCCCCTTATTTATGTAATACTCGAGTCATAGTTATAGTTAGTTAAAGAGTCAATAAAGCCCATATTAATAATTGTAAGTGGTTGACCCGCATTTAAAGAAAGGGACCACAGTTAGTTGCAAATGGGCCATGGTATTAGATAGATGGTATTAAGAAAACCATGGTACTGACCCATGGTATTGCATATATGAATCCTATATAAAGGATAGGGACTCCCCATTGAGAGGCATGGTGTCTTATTTTGTAATCGAGCCCAACTCTATTGGAGGTTGCCCCCTCGAAGAGGCAAGTGAACATTGCTTTCATCTTTGAATAATAAAATACATGATGTTATTTCTCATTTTGTTATGTGTTCTGGGTTGTATTGCTTCATATATTTGGTATTCTGGCATCTTCTCGCAGGTCAAGAGCATAACAGACAATACCTCAACAACAGGAAAATGGGATATAACATTGTCTATTATTATTTATTTATTTATTTATTTTTATTTATTTTTAATTTTTAATTTTAATTATTAAATTTATTTATTATTATTATTATTATTTTATTTTTATGTAGAAAAATTGATAAGGAGATTGTCGAGTTTAATAGCATCATCTTCTTGTGAACCAATAGATAGCCACTATTGTTTTGTTCTGTAATAGATTTAGCTGATAAGAAATTATTAGTGCAAAATTTAAATTATTAAAAACTTTGGATATTCTTATCAGAAATGGCCTAGATTCAAGGGGAAAATGAATTGTACTCAACAACAACTAGTAGACAGAGTAAAGGAAAATGAAAAAGTAAAAGAAACAAAGGAACCAAACAATGTAACGAAAAATTAAAAACAATAGTAATAGAAAATTCAAAGAAGGAAAACAATATGTATAGGAAATATTAAAAAAATAGTTGTTTCATCCTTTTTCTGTGTAAAGGGGAATTTTCTCTTTGTGCTTGTCTGACTCAAAGTGTGAAAGTCGTCATAGAAATGTACTTTGCGATTCCATTTTCTGAAAATTATGAGGATAACAACTTGTCCATATAAATAAACTAGGAAGCTAACATGAGAAGGTAGTGATCATTTTAAATCAAGAAATAATCAAAGAGGAAGGAGTGGAAGAATTTACATATAGATGTGAGGAAGTGGCATCTAGGGTTCTTTGGCTATTTGCCTCCTTGAGGGGCTAGTTCTTGGCATTTCAAGCTTTGAAAGCGCTTCTTGTTTAAGCCATCATGACTTCATTGTTATCTACCTAATCCAAATTGAAACCACAGAGTCAGTGCTTTTGCCAACAATTCTTTCTTGAACATTATTTTTAACCTAACATGTATTTTCCTCATGGTATTCTTCACATAAGTTACACCATGGTCAGGAAATAAGGGTTTTTAGATGATATGTTCGGGAAGGGCTTCCAATGGGATCCAAAGTAGACATTTCAACATACGGTTGCATTGTGACCACCTTCTCAATATATCAATTGATTATTCATGTCTTGCATGGGTTGAAGAATAGATGATATGTTGAATTGATTTACTATCATCAAGTGGAAGACCACTGCAACGTAATTTCTCTTTGTATTCCAAAATATTTGTAAAGTGGGCCTAGGTTGTGCGCATTTTTATCCTCTAACTTGTGATGATAAGTGGAAGGAAAATTACTTTAGTAGTGCATCATGGATGTTTAATTTTATGGCCTTATGGTCTCTAGAATTTGATTATACATTTTGGTGAAACAAAGATTAAATGATTTAATTGTTTCCCCTTTGGTAAATGTAGCATTGTTGTATTCTCGAAGGAGATCAATAGGGCTTTGGGGTTGGCCACAATTAGACTTAAACTAGTAACATAGCTTCATCCAAGTAGAGAAGGATTTGGGTGGAATTTCAAATAAATCAGCGGCTACTTTTCCTTCCAAGGAGTTCACAAATAGCCACATGCAGGTATTCTTATCGTTGGCGCCAATATTGTGACATGCATTAGAAAAAGCAGTTAGATGTTCATTAGTCATGATGGTTCCATTGGCTAAGAACTTCGACATGTGATATTTAAATTTTGGTAATGGAGTATTAGCCAACGTTAAATTCAATGGGGAGGTTACATGCCAAGGAGTGACATTTACTCTTCAAATTGGAATAACTTGTAATTTTTTATTACTTTGGAAAGATTTGTGGTAGATTTAAATTGATTAAAAGATGAATAAAGACTACCAATTTGGATGAAAGATGATGTAGTCAATGAAGAATGCAAGGATGTGGGAGTAGATTGAGAAGAAGACTAGATTCCTTACACGGGTCTTTGAGATGGAGAGGTTATCCTGAAATAACAAACAATGTGTTTGATAAAATTAAAGATGAGCTTGATCAACAAGGATTGCTTTCTCCTTTGAACCTTGTCTAATGGTTTGTATTTTGGGATCAATCCACATATTCTTATAGAGGAACAAGGTTCACTGGTCATAAGCCAACTACCTTCGATTAACACGATCTTTGAGATTCCTGTCAAGGGATTCTCTTCTTTCTTTCAATTTGACATCTCGAGCTATAGCAACCCAAGCTTGTTCCAATTTAACAAGATAGTTAGAATTATCAAGTATGAAATTAAGTAATGAGTAAGCAATACTCCTTTGGTTGTTTAACTTATTAGGAATATTAGGTTGATTTTTAGATTGTACGGTCATGTAGGAAGGGATATTTATAAAACCAAGGATCAATTAATTGAGTTCCCAATATGGTATCCAAAGACATGTTGATAAGCGAGATTTATTATGCTTCGTTGTCAACTCCCTCGAATCTCATTGGGATGTTGAGATAATGGGACTACACCCGCGATTTAATGCATAGAATAAAATTACAATGATTTACAACAGATGTGTACAATAAAATAAAGGAAAACTATTTATAGTAATGAAATAAACAAAAAAGAGACCATATTAGCACCCATATACTTTGTTGAAAGTAAATAAATTTAAATTTAAACAAATTAACAACAAATTGATGAATAAATTTGTAGGCGGATTTCAAGGTCATACCTTGTTAGCCATAAGACCACACAGGTATGTTATAAAATATGATATGTATTGACTGATGATTTCAATCTATAATATCATTAATTCTGATTTAAAAACTTGAGAATATAAAGTAAAATTATTGGAGAAATATTCTAGAAAAATATCAGTGGTCATCTGATAATTTTATTGACAAAAATTATGATTAGAACATATGGTTTTGATTGATTCCTACAAGAATTAGGACAATAAATCAAATTTAAAATGTCTAAGATGCAACAAAACTCATACATATACACTCAGAATGCCAAATAATAAGCGAGACAAAATGTTGGGAAACTTGGACTCTTTCGATAAAATTGAGTTAGCAATATTTTTTGCAAAAAATACACTACTTAGCACTAATATAATGAATAGCAGACCTTTTAACAACACTAATTAATGCAATAAATAAGCAACAACCTTAATAAAAGAACTAGAAATTAGATGAGCTCGCTTTCTCCTTGTCACTACTTGAAGTATTTATGCGGTCACCAAAATAGGTAAGCTTTAGTACTCTATAATAAATTAATCAGAGGGAAAATGACAACTTTCAAAGCTTGTGCATACTTCTCGTCACTTGTATTTTTCATTTTTCCCTTATGAGCCTTTTGTTGAGTTTTATACTCCCCTTGGGTAGTTAGAGGGCCAAATTGTCTCATAATTAATGTTTGTGTTATGTTAAAATTATTTTCTTTTTAATTCAGGGGAAGGCATTTTGAAGAGATCTTTTTAATTAATTTATTTTATATTAGTTGGTGGAGTCCCCGACTATGTCCATAACAGTAGAGGAAATTTCAGCCTAAAAGTGACCTCCTAAGGAAAAATAATAAAATAATAGTTAAAATAATAAAATAAGAGATGATTTTTTTCTTTTTTTTTGTAAGCTTGGTAGGACACTCCGATTTTCGAGTTTACATGTCCATTATTCACCCCACTACGGGGGAGGGTAGTGCAAGATTCGAACCCAAGATCTCCGGTTCGATGAAACTTCATTCCACGACCATCGCCACTTGAGCTACCCCATGTAGACAAAATAAGAGATGAATTTTGAAGGGAAAAGAAGAAACCTATTTTTTTGTTTGTTTTTTTTTTTTTTTTTTAATTATATTTTTGGCTTATCTCCTTATAGGCTTACTCAAATTTTAAGTGTAGGCACTCGTTGGATGGGGAATTAAATTCCACATCCAATGAGTAACCATTATGCATATTTCTAAGAAGACTCACATTGATAAAAAGAAATATGAAGATAAATTAAAAAAATGTGTTGAACATGCATATTTAATGTATCTTCAATTTTTATCAATGTGGGTCTTCTCAGAAGGATGCATAATAGGTACTTATTGGATGTGGAATTTAATTTCACATCTAATGAGTGTCTACACTTGAAATTTGAGTAAACTTATAAGGAGATAAGCCATAAATACAATTAAAAAATTGTTTTCTTCTTTTCCCTCCAAGATATTTACATGTACCTATTTTTAAATTTAAAGGATTTTGATTGGTTTACATATTATGACATGGAAATACATGAAATTTCATAGGCAGTTTTAGGGTGAAATTTCCTCTAATGGATATTTCCATTAACCTTGTAACTCCCATGTGCCAAAATATAAATAAATATGGCATGATCGACTGAATAACATCACCATAAAAAATCACATGTATGATAAAGTCGATACCCATAAACATATATAAACGAGCATGTGGAACCACCTTTTGTCTCCCATTGGCCATAATATCATCAAAATATGTACCATAGTAAAAAAAAAAGTGTTGTCCCAACAACTTGACAATGTCTTAATATGACATAAGTCTAAGTCAAATAAAGTAAAAATGCATGATATTAAGGAAATAACTCAAGTAATCTCAAGAGGCATTTTACGACCAACGATGTAGGATGCTCTCTTCTCCTTGTTTTTGCATCCTCCTTGTACCTCCGGGTGCATGTATTGAAAGGATATTTCTCTCCTACCCCCTCCTCCAACCATAGGAATGTTAGAATATGTATGAGATGATGTAGCTTTAGAGGGAGATTGTATAGGCATAACAAACCTACGAATTTTCTCAATGCCAAGTATGTTGGGGAATCAGGGGCCTGCTGAGCATGAAAATAAGTGGCCTGAGATAAAGCAAAGGGTATCTCACAAGGAATGATGACAAGGTTCACTGAATGATGAGAAATAGTAGGCCAATGTGCAAATCCAGATGCAAGATTGACATGGTTGGTCTTCCAAGCATCATTCTAAATTGGTTGCTGCTAAGATAGATGTGGCTTTGGATTTTCCATTTTACTCAAATGAGGAAGAGTCATGTTCTGTGAAACATGTGGGGTAGTAGGAGGGGGAGGAGGTCCTCCGAGGTATAAGTGATTAGAAAATATGATCCTTTTATTCCTATTTTCCCTCCATGACATATTGGTTCTTTTGTTCTACCCTCTTTTATTACCACATGGACATACACTAAAGAAACTCAAATTGTACTGTAATCAAGACAATTGGTCATGCACCCATCAATTTTCTAAGCATATATAATCAACAAAACAAAGATTGTTTAAAATCATGTTTCACATACATGTTGGAGTGTTTTTCATACACACACAAGTGAAAATATATAACATGGGGAAGAGAGCTATCCATGCATGTGACTAAGACAAGCCACAATGATAACATGTATGCTAATATAATGAATATGGTAGCAGGAATGAAATTTTTTTATTCCCACATGAATTATTGGCCAAACATCGTTAAACAATGTGCAAAAGTAAAAAGTAATCAGTCCTCATTATTTACGACATAAATTGAAGCATGGCTAATATATATAAAGCATAATATTCAACAGATGTATTTTACATAATGCAAGGGAAATATTTGTAGTTGAGTGGAGGCGACAACAATATTTTGAGTTTTTTTTTTGCTTCATAATAATGGCCACAAATATCAAAATAAAAGAGCACTTATACACTAGACTGAGTATATATAATGAGGAAATGTATGAGTGAAGATGGCAAACTATTTGTTGATAACCTCTCCCAGTGCTTTATTTTGAGAGTGATTATGAAAATGGTTGGAATAGGGGATGTTGTCACAGTGTGTGTTGGGAACAGGATCCCCCAAGGACATTTTTGGGGCTAAAATCCCATGTTTTGGTCAACGTTTGTATGAAACTTGTAAAGACTCCACATTTTGTGGTCGCGGAGCGCGAAGGTGTCATGAGTCACAAAGGGTTGTCTGCCTTTTGTTTTGTAAAGTAAAGTCGATTGTAAGAAATTTTAAATGGTCGCGGAGCGCGAAGGTGTCATGAGTCACAAAGGGTTGTCTGCCTTTCGTTTTGTAAAGTAAAGTCGATTGTAAGAAATTTACCCATGGTCCGCAGACCATGGGATTGTATAAAAAGAGCCAAGCTCTAAGTAGTTTTAAGAGAAAAACAAGATAAGAGAGTCATAGCTCTGAAGTAAGAAGTATAAGTTTCAGGTCATAGCGTAGGTAGAGGCTTTGCAGTTGAGTGCGTAGAGGCCTAGGGAGCAAGTCTACAGCTGAGTGCGCGAACCCCTACAGTTGAGTGCACAAGGCGGATAGAGTCTGTAATTACTTGGAAATATCAATAAAGGAGAGTATTCTGCAATTTTGTGTCTTTGTTTCCTATTAATGCATCTTGTCATTTTATGTACAAATTCCCTTTTTAATGCTTATATGATGCGCGAATGAATGCAATTACATTGGATAACTAAACACAATTAAGGATATCTATTTACTCGATACTAACTGCGATTATCTAATGAGATAAGTAAGACACTTAGACTAGTTTAGGAATCTGCATGGTACGCTGCCGTAGCAACGTGAAATTACCTAAGCTGCAGGTTAGGGTTGCGTGAATGTCAATCGTACCCTTTTGCGCAGGTATTGAAGGGCAGAATAAAGGGTTCATCCGACAATCCCTAGGGCGAAGTAACCTACGCGAAGGAAGGAATAAAGGGAATAAACCAACATCACGACCATCTTAGGGTGCAGGAACTTGGTTCTAGCATCCCCCCATACTGCTTTGGGTGAGACTTTGGTCTGTGCTCCGCGTGTTGATGCCGAAAGGGCCTGTGTGTAGGTATTTTTTTGGCTAATTAATGCTAAACCTGGGTCAGACCCCCTCAAGCCAAAAATGGTTCCGTTGCCGCGAATGGAATCTGCATAAGAGATGTGTGATGTCGTATCACTGAATCTGACTAAGAAAGAGATTGGAGATTGGTTGGATAGGAAGATCCATGAATTCGCGACGCAAGAGAATAGAAACCCGTGACTGACAAAGGAACAATGGCTGGACAAGTATTGTATATGTTAGTGTCAGTCTTTACAGCCTTCCTCCAGTGATCAAATGTGCTCTTACAAAGTGATTTTGAAGTGTCAAGGTCAAATTTTGTCATTTCAGTGAGTCTTCA